>MU225579.1:830812-853485 GCA_018584345.1 Thuja plicata | reverse complement strand
TGGAGTCGAGATCCCAAATGCAATCTATATGGGATTTTGCTGCAAGATTAGGAAGATATTGAGTAACGTACACCATCATCTGGTATACCATATATCCTTCAACCATAGAACCCTCGGGATGTGCTCTTTTTCATACCAAACC
The DNA here is from genome assembly GCA_018584345.1 of Thuja plicata. Lineage (NCBI taxonomy): Eukaryota > Viridiplantae > Streptophyta > Pinopsida > Cupressales > Cupressaceae > Thuja > Thuja plicata. Next base: position 853,343 of record MU225579.1, on the reverse strand, counting down.
CTTCAAAAATTGCAAGTGTCTCTCAACCATCCACATTGACCTAGCATGTACAAGTCCACACAATTCAATCTCCTCAACTTGGTGTATGAGGTAGTGTTCTTGTGCATTGAAAAAGGTCGAAGGTAAACACTTTTACATTTCACACATTAGATGAGAAATTCTTTTCTTCCAATAATTTATATCTTCTTTATGAATTTCTTTAGATGACAACCACCTACAAGGGAATGAAGACACAAATATATATAAATACAAGACTTTATAATATATCACTTATTTGATATTATTGTGTACGAGGAATCCTTCAACCTATTGGGAGCAAGTTCAAACATGAAAATGTTAGTAGGTTAGATCATAAATCATATTAAAAAGCATGTAAGAGATCAAGAAAACAACAAAGAACACCAAATAACATCAAATTAAGCTAAAAATAAGTAAACAAATGCACCCTATTTTACTCATTTTGATTTGCTTTTATTGATGGATGTAGGTGTGCTCTCTCAAACACACAAAATGCTACGGATCCCCAAGGCAATACAACAATGGAATGCAAGTTTGGAATCAAAGGAGAAATTCAAGAACTAGTATGGAAAACTAGTCTCAAATCCTTCCTAAAGTTGATGCTCAATGCAAGACATGAGATTATAAACTATGATGCAATAACTATGCTATGAAAATGAGAAGCATGATTCAATTACCAAATTCAAACCTAGAATGTGATTTCTATGTGATTTATTATAAAACTAGAAGCATCTGAAAACATGAATTCAAGAACTATGAACTTCTAAATGCAAAATAGCATGATAACAATGCAAACTGAGAGAAGAAAATATGAGAGGAGAAGGCCTCTTTATAGAGTTTTTGGAGAGAGGAAGAGGCTTGGATGAAGTGGCACCTATGTGGCATCCACATAAGAGCCACATAGGAGACACATGGACTTGTAAAGATGGCCAATTTTGAGTCAAAATTGGCATTAATATTGAGTAGCTCAATATTTCAAAAGGAGATACAAAGTTGTAAGAGGGAATTAAAGAGGAATGGGTGCCCATTTTGGAGAGAAATTCCTCATGTGGGTGAGCATTCCATTGGCCTTAAAAAGGTTAGGAATCACCCATTAAACATGGTTAGAGGACAGTTAGGTGTGGAAGCATACTTAGGAAATGTTATGGGAGTAGGGTAGGAATAGGGTAGGTTGTAAGGTAGGATTAATAGGTTCCTAGCTACAATTTAGATTATAATCCAAATTGAATTTGAATAAATCAATGATTTAGAAGAATTAGGAATATGGAGGATTTAATAAATATAAATTTATTAAAAGGGAATTTTGTCGAGGAAAATGTATTTAAATAAAATACATTAGAATAGTATTTAAACTATTGATAAATGAAACTATTTAATTGATTGAATTAAATAGTTAGAGGAATAAGAGAGAAAATAATATTAATATTTTTGGACGTCTACATTTTTCCCCTCTTTGACGTGGCATCACAAGTGACATTTCGTCAAAGACAAGAAAATGAGTTTCCCCAGAGGAAGAGGGTTTCTAGGAGTCGTGTTGAAGCAACAACGGTACAGGGTTGTGCCCCCTCGAGAAAATAACACAACGAAGATGACGTTGTGGAATTTTCTCAAAAAAGGACGCAACGGGAGAGAGGAAAGGAAGGAGGGAATAAATATAAGCCTTCTAAAATGCATTAAGAATGCAAATGCAAATGAGATTAAATACAGCTAATGAGCATTGGGGATCCATTTGTGTGTAAAAAAATATGGAGAGCACATCCGATTTTGATATTGCAATAGGAGGTATGCATCAGGTGTTAGAAAATACAGATGAAAAGATTCCTTTGCATGGACTAGATGCTCAAACAAAAGCACACTGCAAAAGACGCATGTATCAGTAGCAACCAGTCACAATGCACCAAGATATAGCAGATCGAGTTAGTGGTGAGTAGGTTTAAACTGACACAAAAAGATAAAATCAATAAAGAAGGCCTCATGACCAAGCAGTCATTCGGTCCAAAGTTCTTGCCATGAACAGGGTTGATGTGATGAAGGATTTGATAAGCTGACGCCGGAAGGATGCATCCTGACAGGCAAGGATTGGATTTGATTTGATTTGATGGAAAGATATTCACTGGCCAAAGCTGTGAAAAGAATGAGGAGCAAGGAGAGTTGATCTCCAAAATTGATTTGGTGAAAAACTGTGTCACAGTCGCATGAGTCGAAACATTGCTGAAAACTAAAATTTGGAACAATGCAAAAAGAACGAAGTGTTTATTGCATGATTTTTGAGAATATTTGATGTTTTTGGAATTTTTGGAATTTTTGGAATTTTTCACAATTTTTAGATGTTTTTGAGATTTTATGTGTATTTCAGCTTTACAACAGGACGATATATATAAAAATATACACAGGGGTAGGGAAAAAATTTTTTGGGAAAAATGGGGGCTATAAGAGGACCTGGGGGGGTAAAGAAGGTCATTTGTGAATAGTGAATAGTAAAATTTGAGCTCTGGAGTGAAACGAAGGCTGACGAGAGGATGAAGGGGTAGCTTGGAGAGCGTAGTCTCACACAGGGGAGACCCGCCGAGCGACCGATACCGGTGAGTTAGCTAATCGAGACCTTGCATTAATTTCTATTAATGTCATTTATTGCTTTAGGGAGGGTAGTTAGGGCATTAATGGGGGAAAAATGGGTTTCAGACCAGAGACGCCGATTCTTGAACCGACATTTGCGAGGACGTTGATCCCTAGATCGATGTCGTCGCAGACGCTGATCCTCGGATCAGCGTCTCTAGAGCTGACAGTGTTGGACCGGCGTCTTCGAAGACATAGGAGCCAGACCTGCATCTTCGAAGATGCCGGTCTGCGGGAATGCAGGCGGAGATGCCGATGTATGAACTGACATTTCTGGCTAAACTGACGTTTGCGCCTAAAAGGTAAAACGCCGAGAGGAAAGGAAACAGAGGGACTCGATGGGGGCCGGGGATGGGTCAGCATAAGACCGAGGGACAAGATGCCCCATTTCGAGAAGGGTTAGACTAGGACTAGAAGAACATGTGACTGACAAGGTGGATTCTGAAATCCTTACAAGAGAAGTTCCCACCATTGGGATCACAAGAGCATTGGCCTCCTACCATGGAGTTGGAGTCTCAGCTGACGGAGGATGACTGGGGCCTATTATTTGTGGTAGGGTTGGACTATGTGCCCCGTTGGCCTAGGCTATGGATGCATAATGGTATGATGACTGCACTGATCGAGTGGTGGCATAGTGATACCACCACCTTTCACTTGCCTACTGGAGAGGCGAAGATCACGCTGGAGGATGTCTGGCATATTCTACAGATACCCATCCAAGGGGCGATTCCTTGATATAGGTTGGATGATAGAGACCATTATATGGAGATCACATTTAGGCAGCCGATGAGGCAGATCCTAACATACCGGACCTAGATGCCCTGGCAGCCAGCAATTGACATGAGACTTAGGCGGATAGCCCTCTATATTGCGGGACTGATCGGGGGGTGGATGTAGCGGACCTGGTAGGACACGGTTTTGGGATGGGCTAGTCATGGGTGTTAGCTCAGATGCTGGAGGAGGGGACCTCTTACTGCTAGGGGTATGTTGTCCTAGGACAGCTATACCATGATCTTCACATGGCTGCATACCGCGAGGCACGCAACATGGGGGCTAGAGTGACCTGGCTGTTAGTATGGGCATGGGAGCACATTGTAGTGTTCTGACCTATGAGGGTGAGGGAGTCATGTCAGCCTGGAGAGCCCTATGCCTACAAATATAGGCTCCCTCTGAGATATACCTCCGTTGGTCAGACTGGATACTGGCGATGACTTCTTGACGAGGTACAAGTTTTCTGCTGGACCCCGTACAGGCTATGCGAGCCATGGGGGGCTATGGACTGGGCAGCAGGGGTGGAGGATGGATTTGAGGACTTTTATACCTCTCATACATTCAGACTGATTGCTTTCGATTGGGGAGGACTATCCACCAGATAGAGAGATACAGACTATCCAGGGTTATGCGACAGTTTGGGATACACCAGGGAGTGGTGGCAGAGGATGCCTTACATCCTCATGTCACCAGGGAGGTAGGGACATGGGGGAGATACACAGATGCTCTCACAGTGAGGGAATCCTAGAGGGATATGGTACGGATGGATTTTGTGGCATGGCCAGACATTGCAGATGTGGGGATGACCCCAGAGTACGCAGCATGGTGGGCTACACACACACCAATCAGGTTGACCGACCTGACTCAGGTGGCTGCGCATGAGCAGCCGACAAGGGATCTAGATGTGGATGACGGCATAGAGATCAGGGATGCCCCAAAGACCTCAGTAGCTAGTCAGAGGAGGGGCCGCAGAGATAGGTGAGACCTTGGACTGAGGCTTAGGTACAGGATCAGGGGCCATAGGGGCCACCACAGGTACAGGCACAAGACCAGGCCCAGGCACCACCAGTGCCACCATAGGTACAAGTGTAGGCACCACCAGTGCCACCATAGGTACAGGGGCCACAGGGGCCACCCATAGGGTATGTGGCATAAGAGACTCATGATACTGTCATTGCAGAGTAGGACAACCTTTAGATAGAGTGCACCATACTTCGTGGTTTATTAGACATGGCGGTGGTGTCTGACGTGAGCCTACACATGGAGATTGCCCGGATACAGGGATTAATGACTGCCGAGATGGCATGGGATGATAGGGCAAAGGGTGCACTAGACACCTTATAGGGTCGGGTGGATTCAGGGGAGTTTGTGATGGTGGACCTGACTTAGGATGCAGGAGACCTGTGTGCCGAGATAGACACTCTCACAGGCTATTTGGATACACTGACCCTATAGATGGAGCAGGTGACAAAGTAGATCTCTGCATTGACCTTGGAGAGGGATACATCACTACGACGGGTAGAGGGATACAGGGCTGAGAGTGACATCACCCGACAGGCAATAGTAGCATGTGGGGCAAGACAGGTGGTAGCCGAGGCATTCGCAGCTCACAGAGATGTGAACAGGGCAGGTAGGGAGGCATCCCACTACAGAGCACTTTATCATCAGCTAGTTCCTAAGGGACAAAGATGAGACTACTTAGAGAGGTCACGTTCTCAGAGCACAGTGCAGACATCAGCTTCACAGGGATCAGTGGGGATGCCACCACATCCACCACCAGGGCAGGGAGGTGGGTCATCATAGCCACCAGCATGACTCATCAGAGGGTCAGATGACACACAGTTTTGTATTTTTGAGATTTATACATGTATATTGGCACTGAGGTGCACGTGATGTATTTTATTAACAGAGATTGATATATATATATATGATGAGGACTCTATTGATGTGTTGATGCATACTATATGATTACTAACATTTGATGCTTGCAGGATGTGATGCATATGAATGACCTGATTATGTATATATGATGTATGACATATGCAGGATGGATGACGCTTATATGTATATGATGTATTGATGTGTGTGGATGCAGGATGTGATGTGTTTTTATGATGTATGCAATGTATATACTGATGTTTTTATGAATATGTATATGAATGCCAAATGAATCTAAATGATGTTTTAACAATGCAAGACTAAAATAAATCTAAATGAATGAAATATGCAACTGGTATATGAATCTAAATGTTGTAATAATGTTAGATGAACCTAAATGGATGCACTATGCAAGATGAATTAACAATGCAAGATAAATTAAAATGAATGTGAAATGAATTTTAACAATGCAATCTAAATGAATCTAAAGATTAAAATGAATTAATTATGCAAGATGTACATGTTTTTAACAATGCAAGATTAAAATGATTCTAAAATGAACTTAACAATGCAAGATGATAAAATGAACCTAAAATCAATGAACTACGCAAGATGAATTAACAATATAAGATAATGAGCCTAAAATGGATTAACAATGCAATATGAATTAACAATGCAAGAGGCGTTAAATGAACTTAAAATGAATCTAATAATGCAACATGCATTAAATGATCTTAAAATGAATCTAATAATTCAAGATGCCTTAAATGATCTTAAAATGAATCTAAAAAAATGAATTTAGCAATGCAAGATGATAAAATGAATCTAAAAATGAATTGATTATGCAAGATAGACCTAAATGAACCTAAAAATGGAGTAACAATGCAAGCTAAAATGAATGAATTGATTATGCAAGTTAAATAATGGATACTAACCATTGACATGATGATTAATACAATTTAATAATGAACAATGTTTTCTGAATGATGGATCTAATGCAATCTAAATGATCAATCTAATGAGTCTAATGAATAGATGCAATAATGATACGAAAGGCAATGGACGAAATGGATGCAATTGGACTCACTTATATACTTTTGGTTTGTGTGTGTCGCAATCAACTGATAAACCAGACAGGTGGACTATGGAGGATCGGGCATGGAATGTTAGCAGGACAATGACTCGGGATGTTAGCATGATGGTGGGAAGATGGAATGCGTCACGAATGTACAAGGATCAAACCGAGCGATTAATTATAAGCGATTAGTTATAGTGATTATGTACAAGGTTGCTACCGAGATTCGATTGGATCATGTTACTTGTCTTGATATGTGTGATAGTTGTGTGTGCTGATTGATTAGTTCAAGAGGAAGGATACATCCTTAAGACTCATTTCCAGAAAGATGGGACGTACCAAGTTGATTGATCAAAGGTGCACTACAAGAAAACTATAGAACCAACGTAGGATTATACACAGAGCAACCCAAGACACGAGAAATATATAGGACTGACACTTAGGGGTTTGGAATAGTACAATGTATGGATAGTAATATACAAGATTATGTGTACAAAAGCTCAGGATACAACATAGGGAGATCATTGCGGACTAGTGTGTTTGATATGCGAACACCTAGGGAATATAGGGAATATAGAGATGGTGCTGGGGATGGAAGGAAACAAGATTTTGATAGATAATGGAATGGTCCATTATGTGTGATGCCTGTTTCTGGGTTTTCATCACCCATACTTGTCCAAGGTGCCTGATTGCCAAGTTTTCACCATTGGATGAAAGTTTTTCTCTTCATTTTTATTTTTGATTTCTTTGGATCTTTTTGATTTTTTTTTTTATATTGCCCCAGTGCCTGTTTACCAGGTTTTCACTTGGACAACTATTTTTTCAGCTTCATTTTTCTGCTTTTTAGTATTTTTTTTCAGGACTATTTTTCATTGTTTTTGTGCTTTTTTTTTCAGGATTTTTTATACTTTTTATGGATTTTCTTAGATAACTGGAATGAACAACGAACCTTCAGGCATAGAAGCACATGAGATGAATGATGTTGATAGGATCATTCAATGGTTCTCCTTCAGGAGTGGAGAGTTGATATGCCCCAGAACCGAAGCATGTAGTGATAACATATGGGCCTTGCCAGGGACTTCAAACTTGTCTTTCTTTTCCCGATCACTACCCACTTTCTGATTTTCTTTTAGCACAAGGTCCCCTTCCTAGAATTGGCGTGAGTGGACCTTCTTGTTATAGTTTTACTTGAGTCTATTCTGGTAAAAAATAAAGTGATCATAAGCTTGCTGGCACTTTTCATCTAGGAGATCCAGTTGTGTGAGTCGTGCTACCCTGTAATCTTCATCATCAATCAGGCCTCTTAGTGATACTCAGAGGGAGGGTAGTTCAACCTCAATTGGTAAGACTGCTTCAGCACCGTAGACTAGGGAGTAGGGAGTAGTGCCAGTAGGAGTATGATAGGAAGTGCGATATGCCCAGAGGGAAGGATTGATCTGGAGATGCCAGTCAGGACCAGTATCATTGACAACTTGCTTGAGGATTTTGAGGATGGTTTTATTAGTTGCCTCAGCTTGGTCGTTACCTTGCGGGAAATATGGACTAGAGAAATGGTGATGGATATGGAGGCGAGCATAGAGATCACTAACGTGTTGATTTTCAAATGGTGTACCTTGATCTGTGAAGATGGTGGAGGGTATGCTGAAGCAACAAACGATGTGATAGAGGATGAATTTGGATATCTAGACACCCATAGTGAGTGTGAGTGGAATTGCTTTGACCCACTTTGTAAAGTACTCTGTAGTTGTGATTATGTACTTGTGGCCTTCAGAAGAGAGGGGAGTAATCTTACCAATGAGGTCAAAACCCCAACAAGAGAAAGGCCAAGGAGGCGCAATAGGTCTGAGGTCCTGAGTAGGAGCATGGATCAAATTAGCATGTTGTTGACAAGGTAGGCACTTTTTGACGAACTCACAAGCATCATGTTCCATTGTATGCCAATAGTACCATGTACATAGAAGTTTCTTGGCTAGGACCATGCCACTTGTGTGGGAACCGCAGATTCCAGCATGTACCTCTTGTAAATCTTGGGCGGCTTCATTTTCATCTAGACATCTAGAGAGCACATTGTGATAACCTTGACGATAAAGGGTGTTGGCTACGAGGGTGTATCAGGAAGCTCTACGGATAAAGTTTTGGCATTGGTTTGTAGTGAGATGGGGAGATATGATACGATTTTGTAGGTAAGCTTGGATATTGTGGTACCACGGGGACTGGGGACCAACAAAGACACATACGCGATTCGATTCATTGTTCTCATAGGTGAGAGAATGTAGTTGCTCAACTAAGAATTTGTATTGCATAGATTCGTGAGGAATCTTGAGAAGGGATCCAATTGTGGCCATTGCATCAACAGCTTTGTTTTGTAAGTGTGGTACTTGTGTTATCTATAAGTGGAGGAAGTGTTCTTTCATCTTGTCAACCATCTACTTATATGGCGTCAATTTGTCATCTTTGGTTTGATACTCATCCAAGACTTGTTTGATGATGAGTTGGTAGTCACCAAAAACCTGAATATCTGTGATGTTCCATTCTATGGCCATGCAGAGTCCTGCAATTAGTGCTTCATATTCTGCAATGTTGTTCATGCAGGTAAATCCCAATTTAAATGACATGGGGATGTAGTCACCTTGAGGTGTGACAAAAAGTATTCCTGCCCCTGCGCCATGAGTTGTGTAGGACCCATCAAAGTAAATGTAGAAGTTGAGAAATCCAACTTCACAGCTTGCCAAGAACACCTACATGCAAAATACCTGTTGCAAAGAATGAAGCCAATGACAGAAAAAGCAGAAACCCTTCTGTGCTCAAAAAGTGAGAGCTCAAAATCTATTCAGAGAGTATCCAAAAAAAAATACAAGCATTCAACCTTAAAGGTGAATGAAACACTAAAAAGGGAAAAAAACTAACCTAAGAGAAAGCTTAAGTGAAAAATAGAGTACGACTAACTTAATAATTAATATCAACATGATATAATTAATAAGTGAAGATAACTATGTACTCTAACACCCCACTTAAGTGAAGCTCAGGAGGTAAGCAAGCCTAGCACATCTATGAAAGCAGGAAAAGAGAGTCCCGGCAACAAGGCCTGATCAGGTGCCCAAACAAGGAAATCTCTGTAAAACGGAGACAAAGGAGAAAACCCAGTGGGAAAAAATCCCCTCCAAAAAGAGATATACAAAGCAAGCAAAAGAGAAGGAATGACTTCAAGAGACTCTCTCAAAGCCATGAGTACAATGCGTGCTGCTGACCCCCCCATGAGAGAGGGTCGAGGCTCCAAATCCCCCCCAGAATGAAAGAACCCCTGAATCAATGAACAGACCACTGTGACTCCAATGCAAAGGAGTGAAATACAGTGAGCAGTGAAGAGGTAATCTTGAGAGATGGTGTGTCACTAGAAGGCCGAGCTGATGCTCAAAGGAGTAGACACGAGGATCCTAAAATGGAATCCCTAATGCAAGTGGTATGACAGGTGTGTGACACTGTCATGAGAGAGGAGATGAGTGTCCTCTGTAGAATCCTCAACAACTGCACCTGGTGGCTCAATAAATGGAGCTGGAGGGTCTGGCAGTGCTGAAGAAGAGTCCTACTGAAGAGAAGAAACCTCAACAAGATGTGGTGTGGTAGTCGCAGCAGGAGTCTCAGGAACAACACAAAGGTTCAAGTGACCTAACTACACCACATGATGCTCTCACGGAAGAGGAGAGTTGTGCTCCGATAATGGAGATGGTGGACCAAAATGTGTGAAGGTGTAGAGATGGGTGGAATGGTCAACTGTCCCTATAGCAACAATGCCACTTGTCACACTATCCTGAATGAAGACTGAATCTGGCGTGAACTCAACTATCTTCCCTGATCCACTGTGTGTAATCTGGTAAATCAAGAGAAGGTTTGCAGATAGAGATGGAACATACAATACATCATTGAATGTGCCATCCTAAATGCATACAGAACCTTTCCCACAGACTGGCATAACAGTGTTATTCCCCATAAGAATGTGGGGAATAGGAGAAGCCTCAATAGAAGAGATCTCTGAAGAAGATGCCATATGGTGAGAAGCACCTAACCCAAGTATCCAAGGGACCTGTGAAGGGGATGCAACGGAAGCCCGTAATGCATGACCCTATCCAAAATCCTGTCCAGATGTCGAAGATGAGGTAGAAGACTGAAAAGAAGACCCTTGTGAGGTGGAAGAGGATGGAGAGGAAATAGTGCTATTCTAAAGGAGAGCTTGCAAATCTGCAATCTATTTCTCATAGCCATCAAATCTCTTCTAAAAACACTGTGACTCATCATGGGGCCCCTTCTGACAATAGGAACAAGTAGGGTTTTGAGTCTTCTATTTCTCCTTCTTAGAAGAAGATGGTGGGCCAGTAGAGTGCTGAGAAGAGGAATCAGATATCTTCTTCAGCTTTGGCTTCTATGTATCCTGAGATGACTTGGAAAGCAATGCCTGTGATGGTAAACCTGTAAGAGAATCCATCTGACTGAGCTTGGACTGCTCACGAGTTAACCTATCACAAAAGGTCTTAAAAGAGGGCATAACATGTCGTGCACCCAGTGCATCCATAGTGGAGTAGAAGGTAGAAGTGAAAATCTGATAAGGGCCACGAAGCTTTGAGAGTATCAGAAAGATACACTCATCGTGTGACTTTGTCTTTCCAACAACCTGTAAAATAGATCGAAGAGACTTGAACTTCATCAGGAAGTCCTCAATGTTGGTGAATGATTCAGGTGCCCAGGAGGTGAAATCTACATCTATCTGGAGAACCCTAAACTAATTCATTGTGCCAAACAAGGTGGAAAATTTGTCCCACATATCCCTGGGTGTGGTCAAACCATCCAGGTGGAACAACAACCCATCTAAAATGTTCATGGAAATGAGGCCCATTGCCTCATCCATCCTATTTCTATGCATAAGAGCCTCATAAGGCCTCTATAGAATTGGCTTTACTGTATCCAAGTAGGACTATAAACCTTGTTACATGAGGAGTCTGGTCATTTGTGGCTTCCATGTGTGGTAGTTATGTGGAGTTAGAATGATAATGGATGGGTCTGACATTGAGATAATAAGACGGAAGTAAAAGGGTCTCTTTGAATTGAAAATGCAGAAAGAAATATGAACCCCCCACAAACTATCAAACTAACTCCCGTACACCACAATATGAAGAAAAAAACACAAAGAACAAGAGAAAAACCTGAGGTCTAGATGCAGAGGAGGAAAATAAAGCCTCAAATTTGATGCCAAAAATAAGAGCTCAAATGGCAGAACCAGTGATCAAGACCAGCATCAACATGTCCGGCTCAGAAACACCTTTCCGGTGATATTTCATTTTTCGAAAACGAACACCGTATGCTCAAGTTACGGCTAAAAAACCAAGTGCCCCTCCGAAAAACAACTCACTGGAAAAACATAGTGACTAGAAAAAATTTGACGTCCAAATGACCGTCACAGCATCTGAGGTAAAATTTGACGATCGTCGGGAAAATTTTTCCCGGTCGCTGAAAAATAGAAACCTTGTAGGAAAATTAGAAATCCGCTGGGAAAAAAAAATTTCAGTCACTGACGTCACCAATGACGTTAGCACCATACCTGCACTGCGTGGGTGGCTGACCGGTGGTGGAGGGAGGAGAACCGGTGGCTCTCGGGTGGCTCCCGGGTGCAGCACCGCCGGTGGCGGCTGGGGTGGCCGTTGGGCGGTGCGCCGGCGAGAGGCCGGGGTGCGGTGGCGGCGGGGTCGCGCCAGGGTGGCGCGATGGTGACGCACCCCGGTTGCACTCCATCTGCATTGAAAAATGTGAAAAAATGAGGTTTTTTCATTTTTTTTAAATTTTTTTCTCATTTTTTGAGCTGTAAGACCCTAATAGGCTAAAAATATTTCCTGAGGTCACTGTGACCAAAATGGTCAAACTTTATATGTATTTCGACTCTCCCAGGCCTTCTGAACATAATGGTGGAGTCCATTTTTGTTCAAACAACTCCAGAAAATAGTGCATCCTTCAAAGTGATAGAAAAACCCCAGAGAAGCTGTGGCTATCATCTTTGAATCGTGGCTTCAAAAAACCTTCAAACCAGGCAGCGACAGGGTGGCTCTGATACCATGTAGAAGTTGAGAAATCCAACTTCATAGCTTGCCAAGAACACCTGCATGCAAAATACCTGTTGCAAAGAATGAAGCCAACGACAGAAAAAGAAGAAACCATTTTGTGCTCATAAAGTGAGCTCAAAATCTATTCAGAGAGTATCCAAAAACAAATACAAGCATTCAACCTTAAAGGTGAATGAAACCCTAAAAAGGGAAAAAACCTAACCTAAGAGAAAGCTTAAGTGAAAAATAGAGTACGACTAACTTAATAATTAATATCAACGTGATATAATTAATAAGTGAAGATAACTATGTACTCTAATAGTTGCCACGTTGGTTGTTCTTCTATCATGTACAAATGCTCATCTAGAAATTCTTTGACCAAAGGATATGCATCTACCAATGGTGCTTCAGCTAGCTAATCGGCAATGACTTTCCCTTTAATGGCTTTTCTGTCGACATACTGAATATCAAATTCACTTAGCAACATAACACATTTTTCCATTCGACCTGTAAGTGTAGTCCTGGAGAGTAGGTACTTGAGAGGATCCACCTTTGAAATGAGCTTGGTTGTGTGACTAAGCATGTAGTGGCAAAGTTTTTGAGTGGCAAAGACCACTGCCAGGCATGCTTTTTCCATAGGAGAGTAATTGAGCTCATAACCCACTAAGGTTCGACTGATATAATATATAGCTCTTTCTTTGCCTTCATCATTCAATTGAGCAAGGAGTGCCCCCAGTGTTGTAGTAGTAGAAAAAATGTATAGGATGAGCGGTCCACCAGGTACAGGTGGTACCAAGATGGGTGGATTAGCCAAGTATTCTTTGATTTTATCAAAACTCTTCTGACATTGAGGATCCCACTTGAATGTGTTGTATTTGCACAGGAGATGAGTGAATGATTGGCACTTGTCTGCTAGTTGAGAGATGAAATAGCACACAGATTATAGTTTTCCTTGGAGGCTGCATAGCTGTCAGAGGGTTTTTGGTGGAGGCATCTCTATGATAGCTTGTACTTTCTTTGGATAGATTTACTTGCCTCTTCTGGATACAATAAACCCTAGGAGTTTGCCTGATGTGACTCCAAAGATAGATTTCTTAGGGTTGAGCATTAAGCAGTAGTGTCCAATTTTGTCAAAGACACATTCCAGAACATTTAGGTGATCTTCCCTTTTTACTGATTTTGCCAAGATATCGTCCACATAGTCTTCAAGGATTTTGTGAATCATGTCATGAAAAATGATAGTCATGGCTCTTTGATAGGTTGCCCTAGCATTCTTTAAGCCAAAAGGCATCATGTTATAGTAGAAGGTGCCCCAAGGGGTTGTGAATGCCATCTTATGTTGATCTTCTTATGCAATGCGGATCTGATTATATCCAGAAAAGCTGTCCATGAGTGACAACACCTCATGTCTTGCTGTGAGATCCACAATCATGTCTATATTTGGCAAGGGGAAATCATCCTTGGGATAGGCCTTATTGAGATATCTGAAATCTGTACATATCCTGATTGATTTTTCAGGCTTAGAGATGGGCACCATATTAGAGACCAGTCAGAATAGTCAATGGGGCGGATGATCTTGGCTTGGAGTAATTTTTCTAGCTCCGCTTTGACAAGTAGTGCCACTTTAGGGTGCATCTTTCTGAGCTTTTTCTTGATAGGTTTTATGTTCAGGTCCACTGCTAGATGGTGAACCACCAAGTCAGGATCTAACCCTAGCATGTGGGAGTAAGACCATGCGAACTTGTTGATGGATTCCTTTAATAAAGTGATAAGATCACTTTCTTCTACTTCAGATAGAGACACTGCTATGTATGTGATGGCAGGATTTTCCTTGGTACCCAGGTTCACAGGTTTTGCTTCTTCGATGAGAACTGATGACTATTCAGACCTGTAATCTCGGATAAGAGGAAGAGGAGAATCTTCATCCTTTGGCACCTCAGAGAGGTTTTCACCAAGGGATACGCCCTTTGTTTTTACTTTTTTATGATCAGATAGCGCCCCAGAGGGGTTTTCACTAGAAGATCAATTTTTATCTTTTTTATTTTTGTTTTCTGTGTCATTTTTGCGGCTAAAGTTATCCTATTCCCCAAAGTATGCCTTCGGGTCCAGTTTGTAGACATATGCTGAGTCTTGCCCCCAGTCACTGCTTTGCTTGATTGCTCCCATAAACCTTAGGAGCGCGTCCTCACTTTGGAACTCGTCAACGTGTACGACACTTGGTTGGTCCCAGTCTATGAGTTCAGGATGGCGGAGGGGAAGGTCAATGAAGAGAATGGAAAGTTGTTGTAGGAAAACATTGCCCAGGAAGGTTTCATCGTCAAAAACATTGTCATAAGCTCTCACAACTTTCTCTTCTAGGATATCTTTGATGTCAGTGATTTTGCCTAGGGATCGACAAGAGGAATAGTTGATGAACTCATTGGTGCCCCCATTCATGTCAGAGCCCATACCAAGGCCTAGGTGCTTTTCTAGTCGGGTAGGTACAATAGGATCTTTCATTCCTTTCTCTTCATAACCAAGGCCACCTCCTTGGTAGTTCCATTTTTCTGTCACCAGTTTATGCATTGCGGGGTACTTATCTTTGAAGTAATTAAGGCGACTTGTGTCTTTGGGTGGTGGATCTTTATATAGCCATTGGTTGATGTTTGGTGCCATTTCCTAGCCAATCAAAGTACCTTTTGATATAAAAGTGGTAGGACCAAATTGTAGTGCCTTAGTTGTCTCTGATTCTATTTTGCTTAGATTAGGCTAGCAGCCTTGAGTGTGAGGATCAATTGGCAGTGCTCCAACTACGAAGGCATCAGATAAAGTGTATTCACCACAACCTTTGTTGTTGATCTGACTATGGACAAGGTGGGGGAGAGGATTATTTCTGGGTCTGAATGGGTTCGAGATGAGCTGGCGATAGAGGTGCCAATATCAATCCCAGGACAATGATTGGAATGTGGAAAGGCTGTCTCCAATGCATTGCAGTATGTGAAGGGCGTGGGATCTGCGCAGATGGTGATCTCAATGCCTTTATATGGGAATTTGATACACTGATGGTAGGTTGATGGGATGGCCTGCATAGAATGGATCCATGGGCATTCGAGGAGGATGTTGAAGGGAAGGTCAAGATCAACAACATGACATAATGTATCCTGGATAACTGGGCCCACTTGAATGGGAAATGTTATAGTGCCTTCAGAAGTACGCTCTAGATTGTCATATGCTTTTATTGTGATGACATCATTTGTTATATCAACTTTAGTGCAACCCAATTGTTTTACAAATTTCACAGTACACAGATTTAGGGTTGATCCATTATCTATCATGACCCATTTGATGGCAAAATCTTTAACCATGACAACGATACAAAGTGGGAGATTATGATCAGTTTCTTTAGAGGGTACATCTGTTGGTCTAAAGGAGACCCCACAAGATGCTGACAAGGTTTTGGAATTCAATGAGGTTGATGTCACTAGGAACACGAGATTCTTGCAAGGCTTTATTAAGGACCTCTTGATAAGTGGGTGATGTGCGGAGACAATCCAGGATGAAAGTTTGGGCTGGAGTATTCCCTAGGTGTTCCAAAATGTTGTAGTGGGTCCCAGTAGATGGGGTGGGACCAGCACCTACAATTGTTATCCTACCTCTATGAGTAGTGATGGCGCATTGGTTATCGGCATGCTTGACATGGATGACATTGACAGAGGACTGGACTTGGGATATGCAGCCGATGAGATTATCGTAGTTGATATATGCATTGGTATAATCTTTTCTATCGGTGTTCTCCACTTGCTTACCCTTTCCTTGATTAGAGGAATGAGTAGGATTACCTGGGCCTGTACCGGAAGTATGTTTAGGGAATGCATTTTGATAAATTTTAAGGCCTTTGTTTGGCGATGATTGGCCAGGAGAGTCCACTTCAATCTCCTTGCGGTCAATGAGATCCTGAATATAGTGTTTCAGCTTCATGCATTTGAGAGTGGTGTGTCCCCTAACACGATGGTATTCACAGTACTCATTGTCTTTATACCAAGCAGGCTTAGGAGTTGAGTCATCAAATGGCTATTTTTTAGGATACACGACTTGGTTAGCTTGGACAAGCTTGCAGAAGATGATGTCTATAGGTTCACCCAAAGGGATAAAAATGCATTGTGGCGCATTCGAAGTGTGAGGTCTTTTTTGTCTGTGTGGGACTGAGATAGCATTTGTCTTATTCATAGGACCTTGATAGTTGTGTTGATACGATGTTCCTGGAGGGGGATAGATAGGCGCGCCCTGAGGGTGCATATTTTGTTGATATGTTAGTTGAGGATACATGGCATTAGGTTGTTGATACATGGGAGGAGGTTGTGCATACATTGATGGTGCTTGTTGATAAGTCTGGGTAGGTGTATTAGGACTAGCTACCATAACTTGAACGCATTTGGTGTCAGTGGCTCCATCTGTTACCGTATTTTTGTTCTTGTTCTAGTATCATGATCGATCATTGTTATGCTTGTCAAGCTAGACTTCTTTGTAGTGCTTAATGGTACCTTCTACTATGAGACCTCGTTCAAGGTCCATACCCTTGATTCTGATGTCGTGATAAGTTTGTATACAATTCATGCGCATGTGATAGGAAAGCTTAGGATGAAGGTTGTTAATAAATATTTTGATAAGATGTTGCTCTGGGGGTTGGTAAGACAACCTGGTGGTAAGCCCTTGCCAGCGCTGAAGATAATCGGCCAGGCTTTCTCCTCCCTTTTGTTTGGAATTGCATAGGTCAAGGAGTGAGAATTCATTTTTGACATTATGTGTGTATTGGGCTACAAACTTTTCAGATAATTTCATGAAAGTAGAGACTGTGCCGTAAGGGATTTTGTAGAACCATTCAAGAGCGGTGCCTCCCAAGCTTTTGGGAAATAGTCTCATGAGGAAGTTATCACTATAGGCCACTTCTTGACAGGCCATGTAGAATTCTTTTACGTGACTCATAAGATCGCCCTTCCCCCGATATTTATCAAATTTTGGGGTCTAAAAGTGCTTGGGGAAGGGTATAGCAGTGATAGATCAGTCAAATGGATAAGGACATACCTCATCAAACTTAAATGTTTTAGCCTCTATCCTAGCTTTTAGCTCCTTGAGAGCATTCTTCATTTCCTCCCATTCAGGATTGATTTACGGGGGAGGATTGTTGATCGTGATTCCAGGATTTCCTTGTGCCTGATATGGATTGAATGGCGAGTATGGAGGATTCTGTGGGGGATATTGTGGTGTTTGGTAGGGTGGTTGTTGGTCAACATATACAGGTTGTTGTGGTGCAAGTTGTGGTTGAGTGGAATACTACAGTGGAGGAGGTGTCGACACTTGATAAGATTGTTGCAACTGTTGGAAATATGCTTGTATTTGTTGCGGTGTTGGATAGGTGGGATGAGCTTGTTGCGCACTTGCATAAGTGTTTTACGGTGGGATACCCCTAGTGAAAAATTGTTGTAGAGGGGGAATTGTTTGTGATACAGCGGAAGATGGCATGGCTATGTAATTGGTGGAATGACTTTGTTGTTGTTGCACGGGTTGGATAAAAGGATTAGCAAACTATTGCAGTGGTTGTGCCATGAAGGGATTTTCCCCTTGCGTTTGTGGTTGCATCTGTTGTGTGGTTTGGATAGTGGGTTGTCCAGCTGTGAAGGGGTTGATTGGTTGTTGTTGCGCTTGGGATGTGAACAGATTGGTGATTTGCTACTGTTGGATAGGTTGTTGTTGCTGCTGATGGATAGGTTGTTGTTGTTGTTGCTATTGGATAGGTTGGATGGGAATTTGGGGTATGACAAAGGGATTCATGGATGGTTGCAGTATGGGGGGATTTGGGTTGAATAATGTTTGAGGTGGAACTGCTGGCATTTGTTGTGATTGTGTTGTTGGTGGAGCGGGAAAAGTGGACCCTTGTGGAAATAAGGGTTGGTTATAGGTGTTGGTAGGTGGCATGCCTGTGGTGAAGAAAGGTGGAATAGGCATGTAGACTTGGGTGCTTTGATGTTGTGAGCTGGTTGTAGTACTTTGAATGAGTTGAGTAGAAATGGGTGGAATAGTGGTTTGCTGTGTTCTAACGGGTGGTGGTGGAAAGTTTGCAACGAATGTTGGGATTGCTTGCGAAAGAGGAGTGATTGTGGTTTGTAGAGGAGCTTGCATAGTGATGGGGGGTATTGCTTGTGTTGCCGATGTGGCATCAGGAGGTGGGGCTCTCGAGGTAGGTGAGGGTGTTGTGTGTATGATGGAAGGTGGAATGGAGGGATGAACTACTTGCACAAGAAGAGTTCCCACTTGGGCTCATTGAAGTGGATCAAAAACTTCATTTCTAGTGGGATAAGGACGTTCCCCTGGAGGTGCCATAGGTCGTGTAACAAGTGTGGGTATAATCCAAGGTGAAATTTGAAGTCCTTGTTTTTGGATGTCCAAGAGTACCTGGTTGCTATTATGTCCACTCATGGCGTTTACCATGTGAACAAGCGCTAGATGATTGATAAATGTTTCCACAACACTTAGAGTGGGAGTTTCATTAGTCTCTACCTAGATATGTTTGATTTGATCATTGGGTTGAGGCGCATAAGTGACCATGGTGTTGGTATTGTTAGTCGTAGGATTAGATGAGCTAGCAGAAAGATTAGGATCCATGTTCTTCCTCTTCTTAGTGGCTCGTGCGATAGGTGGCATGAAATGATTATCCTGAAGGAATATGAAATGCAAGATGTATGCAAGGATGCACCTAGGAAACTAAGGATGAAGACACTAGGATTAGGATGTGCTAAAGATGATGGATGTGCTTCTATGGATTAAGGATGACTTGATGTATGCAAGGATTAAGGGTTGCTTTCCCTAGTGTAGGATCAAGTAGATGTGATTATCTACCTAAGATAGAATTGTGGTCTTCGGCAGACGAGATTATTTGTTAATGCAAACCAACCTTTTGATCAAGGTGATGAGGTTGCAAAAGACAAAGGGGATTATCCTAAAACAATGCTTAGTTTAAGGACATTCAAGGATGGGGTTTGATTAAGATGTAGGTTTTTAGAAACTCAAGAGGGTATGCAATACCAAGTGAGGGGTGTGATCAAGGATGCTTTGGATGATGATTAGGATGATGCTAGGCTAATTAGGACTAATTTGATTAATGCAAGATCATGCTAGGATGAGTGTGTGATGTGCTCCTAAAGATGACAACCTAAGTGAGGTCCTAAAATGCAAGCTAAGTGAGCTTAAGAAGAGGAGGAACTTGTGTTTGTTGTGGTAAACCGAATAGTCATATTGTTCAATTCCAACAAAAGCATAGTTTAGACAATATTTGCCCATAAAATGAGCAACCTTGTTGTTGTAAATCACTTTTTCAAATAGTTCTCATTTATGGATTTCTTGCTTGACAGAATCTACAATGTGTTGGTACTTGATAGCCTCTCGGGTTGTGTTTTTCTATTCTCTTTGCACAGGTGGTAACGGAGTTTTCACCTTCTTATGTTTCTTGGAATCGGTCATGTCCTATAAGTAGATTTGGTCTTGGCTGAATAGTTTAAGGTTTTTAGGACATATCTCATGAAAGACCGAATTGTTTTGCAAAAGGACATTTGTTTTGATAATCTAGCAAAAAAGTTTGATTGTGTTATGATTTTTCAATAGGTTTGTTCTATGGAAAGAACCAATTTCAACATAATCAAACCGGAAAATAACAAGCATGTGTCTAAAAATAATGTGACAAGGGACAAAGCAACCTTGAAGGATACAAGCACGTGACAAATTTGAATGTTGGGTACTTTGTTTGTGTTTTGGATTTGTCAATTTCTTCAAACACTTCAAGCACAAAATCTACCTAAGGAATTGGCATAGCATGAAAATACTTGCTCGTAAGCTTAGGCACACACACAAGAGCTAATCAGAATATGGCCGTCACCAAGCACACAATGGCTCTAGTCATGACGCCATATTATCTGGTTCCAAATCCTAAGGGTGGCATGAATGTACGAGTGATCTTGGGGAAGTTACTATCTTCCTTGCGCAAGCATTATCACCTTTTGGGGGTGTTTCAGGTAGCTTCTAATCCTAGAGTGTTTAGTATGGTTCTCCGTTCAATTGTATCCTTTATGTCCACACAAGCACGATTCAAGCGTATAGCCCCATAGAGCATCTTGACAAAAGTGGTCACGTAAATATGATTAAGACCGCGAGGCCACACTTAAGTTAGACGAGAGCCAAGTATAAGCTCAAATGCCAACCGACTACCGAGGCTTTAACCCCGAGGAGTAAATTTGATTAACGTGAGTTAGAGTGGTGTGGCTTACACCTTGTTCTCACGTGGGTCATTCTCGGGAGATTTTTTCCTCAACCGGTAGGCCCATCTAAAGGATTTATAGTAACCTGGATTGGTGACAAAAAGGAGTCTAGATTTCTGATTTTCCCTCAAGGGGAAAAGAGCATAATCTCCTATCCAATATCGTTTTCTCCACAAATATGCAAGACACACTTTTTTCTTTCCAAAAGATTTAATTGTTCAACACTAAGTAAGTGTGTCTAGGTTTTTGATCTTCCCAAAAGGAAAGAGAGCATAATCCCCTAACACTCACTTAGGATTAGACAACAAAATCTAACCAATTAGTCTAGGTGCCTAAAAAAAATCCTAATGCAAACACGATCGTTTGGTTGATGTAGATCCAAGGCAACCTACAAGACAAATGTGAGTAGTTTCGAGTTTGTGTCTTTGACAAGCGGTGCTGCAAAACAATCAGTTAGTAGTTTCAAAATTTAGCCTTTGGTAAGCGTTAAAAACATAAGAAACACTTAAAAAATCATTATTACAAGAAAAATTCAACTTTAGATAGAGTGCCGGTTTAGGGCACAGACGTCGATTCTAGTTTTTTTCTAAAAATGTCAGAAAGTAGAAAATTCTCCAAAAAACACAGAAAACTAGAAAGATAGCTATACCAGTCAGAGACATCAGTTTACAGATCGCAGACACTGATGCAAGGTGCAGACGCTAGTTTGTGAATCGCAGATGCCGATTCATGAACTAGCGTTTATGCAGACGCTGATTTACCTGTAAACACAAAAAGACAGCAAACAAAGTCACTTTTTCTTCTTCTTAGTCTTTCATTATATCAAATTTAGCCATTTAGAGAGTATTACCAGAAATAAAAGCTAGTGTTCTTTAAACCATTATCAAGATTTTATTTTTTTTCTAATGAAAATTCGGGATTGTTTCTGCTTGTAAAAGGAATCTCTACTAAAAAACAGAATGATAAAATGCCTAAAATCACTACGAGAACCAAAAATCTAGATTCTCCTAGTTTTTTAGCAGAAAAAGATTACATGAATCACAGACGCCGGTTCATGAACCAGCGTTTACGCAGATGCCGATTTACCTGTAAACACAAAAAGACAGCAAACAAAGTCACTTTTTCTTCTTCTTAGTCTTTAATTATATCAAATTTAGCCATTTAGAGAGTATTACCAGAACTAAAAGCTAGTTTTCTTTAAACCATTATCAAGATTTTATGTTTTTTCTAATGAAAATTTGGCATTGTTTCTGCTTGTAAAAGGAATCTCTGCTAAAAAATAGAATGATAAAATGCCTAAAATCACTAGGAGAACCAAAAGTTTAAAACTAGCTCTTCCAGGCGGAGATGCCAGTTCAGAGTAGAGATGTTGGTTTAGCGCAGACACCGAACGATAGTTCATGTAGAATCAGCGTTTGCGCAAATGCCTCTGTGTGAAAGGCAGACGTTGATTTGTGTTCTGGGTGAAATTTGTATAGAATTAAGACAAGAAGTGAGAAGTTTTAGGGACGTGGGTCCCATTGGGCATGCCAGAATGTGTACGAGGAATCCTTCAACCTATTGGGAGCAAGCTCAAACATGAAAACATTAGTGGGTTAGCACATAAATCATATTAAAAATCATGTAAGAGATCAAGCAAACAACAAAGAACACCAAATAACATGAGATTAAGCTTAAAATAAGTAAACAAATGCACCCTATTTTACTCATTTTGATTTGCTTTTATTGATGGATGTAGGTGTGCTCTCTCAAACACACAAAATGCTATGGATCCCCAAGGCAATGCAATAATGGAATGCAAG
>MU225579.1:789829-803104 GCA_018584345.1 Thuja plicata | reverse complement strand
TACTCCTTAGTGCTTAAGTTTCTCTTAGGCAGTTTAGTTAGACTTAGGAAAGTTTCCTTTTCTGAGTTAGTTGCCCTTTTAGGGTTTCGACATCCTTTATAAGGATTGTCTTCTTTGTATTCTTAACGGAGATTGTATTATTTTCATCATTGTGTTAATAGAAGATAATTTCTTTCACAATGGGTTTGCAGTCTCTCTCATTTTGGCCGCCATAGCTTTCTGAATTACTTCTCTCTTCTGTCTTCTTCTTTCTTGTAGCAGTGTTTGCATGCAGGTTTCTTGGGAAGATTTGACGTTTGTCAAATCCTATAATTACGACGTATGTTCTCATTACGGCATATACAAGACATACCTCAAATGGTGAGTACGGCGTATGTTCTCATTACTTTCTTTATACAAGACATACCTCAAATGGTGAGTACGAGGTGGCAGCTTGTTGATGAGTAAGTGGTGGCTATACCCTAAACATGAAGGAAACCAACTGAATGAATTGCAAACCGGCCCGGAGGTAGCTGGATTCAATACAACAAGATCCCTCTTCGCGCGTAGAATGGTATAGTTTCCTTCCGCTTGCATGCACAGCTCGATCACAAATGAGCCTTTCTTTTTCTTTTTTTTTTGTTTATAATCAGGAGGGTGTCGCAATTATGACGGTATCGTCGCTATTGTGACAGCATCAGGGGCACTTGAAAAAAAATACAAAAATCACACACAAATGGTAGCACCGTCACAAATTGGCGTCGAAATTTGACCCCAAATGTTGTAGTGCCAGAAGATGATTGCAATGAGATTGAAGTGGAGAAAGGATTTCTTATAATGGGAGAAGAGGCTATGCTTGTGGAGGCTCTATACTGCTTATTACCAGTCATAGAAAATTGATATTTCTGATTATAAATCTATTATTATAGCAAATATGTTGTCCTCCAGTTGATTAAGATATTTGTTTTATATAGATTACAATAAAGATCTATTGGTTTTTTTTTGTATTGTAGAAGATTTAAACTCAGCACCATTCAGATGCTTACATAGACAATAAATATCTATTTTTCTATCAAACTAATTATTATAATTAAGTCATTTTACATACTGTAGATTCATATTGAACTTATTATAACAATTGTTATAACTCTCAAATATATCTTCAATTTAATTTAAAATAGTAATTCCTAGAAATATATGGTCTAAATTCAACTCACAATTCACATTAATTTAGTCCACAATATTTAATTAACATATTATTAACTAGAAGTCGCACACTTTTGTGTGTGCAACGGTGAGCCGATAGGAGATTTGATTTTGCCCTATTAAATAGTGAAAATAGCTAGAGTATGAAAAAGAGCCATTTTCCTTGCACACATGTTTTTCCTTATAAATCACCTCCATTCAAAAAAATTTGTTCAGTAATGATAGGAAGTTATGATATTGCTATCAGGATTCAACTTAGGAAGTTATGATATTTCTATTAGGATTCAACTGTGTAGTTTTTTGAGTCAAACACATTGCCCATGTTTCATGAGTAGTGGTTCACAAGAACTCATCTCTCATGAGAATGAATAGGATACTTAGCACTCATTACATCTACATGATGCTCAAAAACGTAAAGTGTTGGGACTTTCTGGGAGATCACCCATCCCAGTACTACTACAGATCGAGTGTGCTTAACTATGGAGTTTCCTCCATGGTTAAGCCCACTCTACTTGCAACCCCATTTGCAAAACCTTCAGTAAGTGTTGTACCTTATGAACCATTCATTAGAAAGTCCCTTGAGCTCATCAATTGATAAGTAGGAGATAATTTCCACAGCAAGTCAAATTATGATATTATTGTCAGGATTCAACTGTGTGGTTTTTTGAGTCAAATTCATTGATCCATGTTTCATGAGTAGTAGTTCACAAGAAGCCATCTCTCATGAGAAGGAATGGAACACTTAACATTTATTGCATCTAGGTGATGCTCACAGAGGTGAAGCATTGGGACTTCTCGGGAGGTCACCCATCCCATTACTACTCTAGCTCGAGCAGTCTTAACTACAGAGTTTCCTCCATGGTAAAGCTCACTCTTCTTGGACTTCCCAGGACCATCCCACTGCTACTCCAGCTCAAGCCCACATAACTACAAAGTTTCCTCCTTAGTTAAGCCCACTCTGCTTCCAACCCCATTTGCAAAGCCTTCCACAAGTGTTGTGCCTTATGAACCATTCATTGGAAAACCCCCTTGAGCATCACCTAGATGTAATGAGTTCTATATTTTCCATTCGTTCTCATGAGAGATGGGTTCTTGTGAACCACTACTCATTAAACATGGGTCAATGAGTTTGACTAAAAAAGCTACATAGTTGAAACCTTTGTGAATGCAAAAATGAACATGAAACACCCAATTTCACCACTAGAGGATGATTTTGGAGAACTAGGTGGAATCAACAACGAGTGTAGGTAATGTGTATCAATTTTTATTGATATTGTGAATGCCAAAATTTATATATCAATTATTGTATATAATAAAAAATGTTAAATTTAAAAATTTTAGAATATTAAATATTTTTGCAACCAATTCAATTAGCTTTAACATTGAAAACTTAATATATTTTAACTAAAATAGTATAAAGACTCTTTTAATTTAAACAAAAATTAACAAAGATAATATCTTCAAATTTCTAAAAATTGATAAATAAATAATCATCTTTTGTATTAAATAAAGAAATATAAAAATTAAAATTAACAATGATAATATCTCCAAATATTTAAATAAAAAATAAAAAATCATCTTTAACCAATTTCATTAGCTTTAAACTTGAAATTTTAATATATTTAAAATAAATATTGTTAAAAACTCTTATAATTTAAATCAAAATTAACAAAATAATATCTTCAAATTTTTAAAATAAAAAATAAAAGTTCTTCTTTTAATTTTTTTTTTTATCGGTAAAAGGCCGAAGCCACAAAATTTTATTACTGACAGAAAATTATCACAAGACTCCATTCACTTCGGGCATTGGTAGGAAAGAATGGAGAAGAAAATCTCCAGTCTTGCCCTGGACCTTAGGTCCAAATTCAAAGTACAAAGTTTTTAAAATATGAGGGCATTCCCTCATTTACAGAAAATATGAAGGCTTACCCTCATTTACAGACACAGAAAAATATGGAGGCATACCCTCATTTACAGATAAATATAAAGGCATACCCTCATATACAGATGAATATGAAGGCAACCCTCATTTGCAAATTACGTAATAAAAGGCTTTTCTTTTCAACTCAAATCATAAGTGACACCAAGGGCTATATCTGAACTCGTGGTGGTGAGACACCTTAAAATATCATCCTGGAGCCTTGGTTCTTTCTTCTATAATTATTTCATCGATGTTTAATGGTTTTCTTGTGCACAAAAACCTCTAGAGTAAACCTTGATAATGCTCTTGATATTCATTAGTATGACATAATATAATTTTGTTTAAAACACTAGCTTTCTAGTCATATTAAATCTAACTATAGAAAAAGCCTTGCCCTAAGCCATCATAAAAATTATAGCAGCAAATTAATGTTTTAGATCTAATAATTACACATCTCTTGTAGATAACGAAATTGAGGAATACACTAAGCTCATTCAAAGAGTATATTCCTGATTTTGAATCTCCCATTTTAGGATTGAACCTGGATTTATTAAGAGAAATTATCTATAGTACTTATTTGGATAAAAGTGAGTGCAATCAAATCACTATATATATATATATATATATATCACCCCTGTTTAAGCTAAAGTAGTACGTATGCATCTAATCGAAAGGAAAGGGAGAATCTATATCCTACTTATCTAAATCATTTTAAAAATACTAAAATAGGTTAGTATAGACTAGATTGACCTACATCACCAGAACATATGTTTAATGCATTTGTTAATTCATAACAATCTTTGTCATTTTTAACTTGTCAGGGTAACTTTAAACAAATGAGCGACTTTATACAAGATTATCGAATAGAGCATGAGGCTAGAGGCCAAAAACCCAAATGTAACAATGAATTCATAAATACAGATCAATATGTCTGACTCCGAGATTAAATGATGTTTCTATCCATAATTATCTTTAAGCACTGGTTAAAAAGGTGTATTAATCTAAACATGAATACATCGACCTATATATATATATATATATATATATATATATATATATATAGGTGATTTGAAATCTATATGTTCAAATTGAAGTGATTCTTTTACATTTTTTAATTATTAAATAAAAATCATTAAAAATAGAAAAATTATAAATAAAATAAATTGTAAATAGTGCAAAATAAATCAAAGATAGGGATAATGACAAAAAATAGAAATAAAAGTGAATATATATATATATCCAAAAGCATGGTTGGAAAAAAAAAACACAGCTAGCGAGGCTCACAATTTCCTGTAGAAAAATATTTTTTCACAAATAGCTTATCAGCTAAATTAATTTTAAAAAGTAATGAATTGAATTGATTATATTAATAAAATAAATACATA
The DNA here is from genome assembly GCA_018584345.1 of Thuja plicata. Taxonomy (NCBI): domain Eukaryota; kingdom Viridiplantae; phylum Streptophyta; class Pinopsida; order Cupressales; family Cupressaceae; genus Thuja; species Thuja plicata. The sequence goes on along the minus strand of MU225579.1, from coordinate 798,613 downwards.
AAAGTTAAATAAATAAAATAATGGTATTTGACTTTAACATTGATAAATATTTGATTGTGACGGATGTTGTTAATTGATCTATTAATGTGTCATGTTTTAAAAGGTGATTTAAGAAATAATGCTTATATATCTATTAATGTGTGGTTTGGGATATTGAATGTAATGAAAATCATGACTAGTCCCTAGGGATATGGTAAATGGAATTAGGGATATACATACTATTTTCTAACTTTTATACTAAAGTATGTCACTTGTACAATAGTCATTACATAAAGGGCAATAAAGTAAAATAGAGCCGAAAATGAATAGGAAAAGTGCAAGATATTATTTTCATTCTTACATTTCATCCTCACTTTTACACACATGTAAACTGTTGTAAAGATGCATGTCAAATTAAAAATAAGTAGCCAACACATGTAAATTTTTTAAAAAAAACCATAAAAAGGATATGGATGGGGATATCAAATTGATACACCTTCCTTGAAATGAATGCCCCATTTTGAAACCTACCAAAAACTAAAATTACTTAAAATGTCACAATAAAAAAGGAAATGTAAAATGGACAATAGACAAAACTTGGAATAGCAATAGGATTCTACTAAAGTGATAAAAATATATTCCATTTAGAACGTAAATGATCATGAAATAGCCATTGTAACCATACTCATCAAAGGATAGTGAAGGATTATATGAATCCCCCTCAAATTGGTTGCGTCAAAGGGATGCAAGGAATTGGATGACAAGATAAAAATAGGCGTTCTTATAAAAAAATATAAATATCTAAGAATGTAAAGATATCATCCTATGATAAGCATGAAACAACATAGTACGATGTGACTATGAACGCATATGCAGAATTGGATCCAAGGTGCTCCCAATGAGGGCACATTACACAGGTAATAGATAATATAAGAGAGATTATGAAAAGCTAGAATAATGGACTACCAAAATAATCCACATCCATGAAACTTTACATTTTTCAACATGATATATCAAAGTAAAGTTGTAGGCCATGTAAACCTTTTTCAAATTATCTAGTTTTGATATATTAGATTATACATCTACATATGTAAAAAAATCTTCTCTTTAGAGATATTATTGAAGTATTTAAAGACATTTTTCAATGGGTTGATCATTCAAATACAAGGCCCACAACTACTATAGAAATTCTAGCTTAGAAAAGGGAAAATATTGCAAGTATGATCACCTTGGTGTAGGAGCACACCTAGCTCGAACCCTTAGCTCTTTATTTCTGGCATGTACTGACTCTAGCCAAGTCAGGAGAATTTGTGTGGACCTTAGAAGGTCATTTGTTTTTCCCTAAGATGGATATGACTAGATCAATCCATGTCTAGATAGGTTGCTTAGTTGGTTTCTTTTGTTGTGTGTGTGTGAGGTAGTTTGTAAGCCTCTAGAAACCCAACCAAGGCATCAAGAACTTTGGATAAGCTTCTCGGTATCACTGCTGGTCGGTTAACACTGTTGGTCGGTTAACATTGTTGGTCGGTTAACACTGCTGGTCGGTTAACACTGCTGGTCGGTTAACACTGGCACTCGTTTTACATTACTTTTTCTCGGTAAATTCAGTTGTAACGGCCCGTGAAAAGCGGATCTTGTCTTTTATGGATAGTATGGTCAGTTGTAACAGTTCCTGAAGAGATGCTTGCGAATATGTGGGCAGTTAGGGTTGTTTCCAATGAGAGGATGGTTATTAATAACATCCCGAGCCTTCATTTTAGAGAGCTAGAGAGTAGAGATTGAAAAAGAGGAGAAGCGACAGGAAAGTTAGAGAGTTGCAGATTTTGTATTGTTTGGTTTTATTTTCCATTAATGAGAAGTCACAGATGGTGTGTTTAGTGAATATCAAGCTTTGTTGTTTATTTTGTATGCAATTAGATTAGTTTACTTTATTTTTGTTTTGCAAGTTATTAGTTCTTCACCCGTTCTGGGCTATAAACAGTAATGGCCCCTCGAGATTCCTGAGTCCATGGTGAAAATTATGTGTTGGGATGGAACTCGAGAGGAGCCCTTGTACATAGTTTCCTTTTTGTTTTATGTAGGAGAAACAACAACAACAAGCCTGGAGATCTTACCCTAGGCAAGCTTGGTGATAGTCCAGCTAGGGAAGAGAATGAGAACAATATTCTGAAAACATTGGTTGAATGAATCTATTTGTGTAGGTTCAGTGAGGAGAAGTTGAATAGAATGTCGATGGGGACCGAGTCTTGAAGAGGAGGTAAAGTTGTAGTGACTTACCTCAAATAGGGTTATGAACACCCTAAGAGATCTAGGAGAAAGATCTCAGAGTAGAGCCAAGCTGGTTCTATAGCAGCAACGAGATTTCTGTACACATCACACCTCCATCAATGTCATATATGATCAATAGTCTATTTAAGGACCTAAGAACCCACATAACTATTGAAACCCTAGTCCTCTACACTAGAATAATTGGGAGATTTGTGCTTTTTTGGCACACAACGACAACAAAAGACAAGGAACATGTCCTCTAGCTACCCCAAATGGGTTCTAGATTTTCTTAAACCACATGCAGACATAATGAAGAAAAAGGTGAGAGAAATTGGAACACTGGAGGTCTTGGAATCTACTTCCCAGAAAATGACTACTCAACAAAATAAAAAATTAATGGAGTCTTTTGTCATTGGACCCAAACCACTAACCCTAACTTATATAATGATGAACAAGATAAGCCCCAACAAAATGATGTGATTGATGGTTTTCCTTCTTAGTCTACATATTTTGTTGGAGGTAAGACCATTTCGTTGAGCTCCCAGATGACATTGTGGAAGTTATTGATGATTTTAAATCCAGATATGTCATTCTTTTTCCATTAAAGGGACACCATCTAAGCAATATTTCTTTAAATGGAAATGAACAAACTAGGAACACAAGGGATGATTAATTGAATCCTTTAGAGGCCTAGGAAGGGGATATGTTACCTGTATGTTTGTGGACCCAAATCATGCCAGAATTGCCCTTCATTATATATCTTGGATCATCTATAGGGGTATCTACAGGATAATGGTGGGTCAAACTAGGCCCTTAAGTGGTGATGAAAATTCAGAAAAATAGATTTAGGCAACATGACATAAAATTTTGAATAGCTATCAACATTATTTCAAAAATATGTAAGAATAGAATGTGTAGAATATTGAATATAGTTTCTAAGCTACTAGTTAATTTTTGGAAAAAAAAATCTATTTGGTAAAAAATTAAAATTTCAATGGAGTAGTACTAAAATTTCAGGAAAAAGATAAGAAACAAGTCTATGTCTAACCACCCTAACCACAATCAAATCATGATATATTTTTTTATAAGATTCTAGATATAAGTAGAAGACTCGTATCTAGATGTGATGCAATTTTTTGTAATTTTTTTAAGTAGATAATTAATTATGAATTTGTTGTACAAATTTTCAAAAATATAAAAACTAGTATGTCTGACCACCATAACTTGGTCAAAACTTCATGAAATTCAATTTTATTTTTTAATCCTATAGTTTGCAAAGCACAAAATGTGACACACATTTCAGATTAAAAAAATGTTATACCATTTGAAAGTTGTAGATGTTTTTCAATCAACCTATTAATCAAGACTTTAGTTGTAGTTCAAATAGAAAATGAATTATAATTATTTATTAAATTCAAAATCAGACATAGTTTATATTTCTAAAAAAATAAGAATCTCCTTAAGAAACCCTTTTCGTTTCATCAATTTCAAGTTTTTTTTTTTTAAAAGTCAGCCACATGGGTGAAGTCTAGAATAGCAAGGAAACTCCTAAACATGTTTTTGTGTTGACTTTCTATGTTTGGCATGTCCTAGCCAAATCCCAAAGCAATCTCAAGGAAAATCCCATGGCTATAGATTTGTGTAAGAGGTAACAAATATCCAATAATTCCTTCCATATCGAATATCAGATTCCTGATACTTTTTGATATCCTATTTCTGACAGTTTATTTATATAAATATAATATATAGTGTATAGTATATAATATAATATATTATAATATATCATATAATATAATCTCTCACACAATTATATATAATATATAGTATGTTAAATTATTAAATTATTATTATATATAATATTTAAAATATTATGTTATATATTTTATTTAATACATAATATTTATATATATTACTAATACATATAATATGAAATAATTAATTATATTAATATATATTAGAAAACTTTTATATATATATATATATATATTCCCTAGATCACTCGTATAATCTCCCATTTGGACGATCTTTCCCTCTAGCTACAGGTCTACCTCTCCTCCTATCCCTAACACATTCTCCATGCTTGTTTGTATCCAACTCTCTCCTCTGTCTTCTTGTACCTTTTGATTCTCTCTAAGGACTAAATCTCCCACCTGGAATTGTTGTGGGCAGATTTTCTCGTTATAGCTTCTCTTAAGCATGTTCTGGTAGACAACGAGATGATCATAGGATTTTTGTCTCTTCTCATATAACATATCCAGTTGTGTGAGTCATGCCACGCGGTAGTCTTCATCTGTGATCAAGTTCTTGAGTGACACATGCAATGATGGAAGTTCGACCTCAATTGGTAAGACGACTTCTGCACCATACACAAGTGAGTAGGGGGTGGTGCCTGTTGGAGTACAGTAAGATGAACGGTATGCCTAGAGGGAAAGATTTATTTGGAGGTGCTAGTCATGACCAATATCATTGTCAACATTATTGAGGATCTTTAGGAGGGTTTTATTAGTTGCCTCTGCTCGTTTGTTTCCTTCAGGAAATATGGACTGAAAAAGTGATGGTGGATGCAGAATTGGTCACACAGATCTTTCATGTGTTGATTTTCAAAATGTGTACCATGATCTATGAAGATGGTGGAGGGAACACCAAAATGACAAATGATGTGGTAGAGGACGAATTTGGATATTTGGATTCCTGTTGTGAGAGTGAGTGGAATCACTTCTACCCACTTGGTGAAGTATTCAATAATGGTGATGATGTACTTATGCCCTTCTGAGGATAAAGGGGTGATCTTACCAACGAGGTCAAAACCCCAACATGAGAATGGCCATGGAGGCGCAATGGGATGTAGATCTTGTGTTGGGGCATGAATCAGATTGGAATGTTGTTAACGTGATAAGCATTTCTTCACAAATTTACAAGCATCATGTTCCATTATGGGCCAATAGTATCCTACTCTGAGAAGTTGCTTGGCTAAGACCATGCCACTTGTGTGGGCACCACAAATCCCACTGTACCTCCTGTAATGCTAGGGCGGCCTTGTCTGAATCTAAGCACCTAGAGAGAACGTTATGATATCCCCAACAATATAGGGTGTTGGCTACAAGAGTGTATTAGGATTCTCTATAGATAAGGTTCTGGCATTGGTTATGTGTGAGGTGAGGGGATATGATACCATTTTTTAGATAAGCATGGATGTCATGGTACCATGGGGACTGGTGACCAACTAAGATGCACACCATTTCAGAATCGACGTTCTCGTAAGTGGGTGCGTGGTGCTGATCAACCAAGAATTCATATCATGTTGCATCCCAAGGAATCTATAGGAGGGATCCAATGGTATCCATTACATCTGTTGCTTCATTCTGTAATCTGGGGAACAGTGTGATCTGTAAGTTGAGGAAGTGCTCTTTCATTTTGTCCACCAATTCTTTGTAGGGTGGCAGCTTATCGTCCTTTGTTTGGAATTCATCTAGGACATGCTTTATGATGAGTTGCGAATCTCTGAATACTTGTAGTTATGTGATGTTCCATTGAATGACCATTCTCAATCCGACGTGAGTGCTTCATACTCTGCAATGTTGTTGGTGCAAGGAAATGCCAATTTGAATGATTTAGGAATGAAGTCACCTTGAGGGGTGACAAAGAGTATTCCTACCCCTAACCCGTGAGCCATGTAGGATCCATCAAAATAAAGCTTCCAAGTATGTTGTTCTTCGACCATGCATAGGTGTTCATCAGTAAATTTCATGATTAAGGGATACACATCTACCAGTGGTGCTTCAGTAGACTGATCCACAATGACCTGACCTTTGGTTGCTTTTCTATCCACATACTGAATGTCAAATTCACTTAGAAGCATCACCCATTTAGCCATGCAGCCTATGAGAGTATTTTTAGATAGTAGATACTTGAGAGGATCTACTTTAGATATGAGCTTCACGGTATGACTGAGCATATAGTGTCAAATTTTTTGAGTGGCGAAGACCACTGCCAGGCATGCTTTTTCCATAGGTGAGTAGTTAAGCTCATATCCCACAAGTGTGCGGCTGATTTAGTAGATGGCTATTTCCTTTCCATTGTCGTCGAGTTGAGAAATAAGTGCCCTCGGTGTTGTGGTAGTTGCAGATATGTACAAAATGAGTGGCCTTCCTAGAGTTAGTGATACCATAATGGGTGGATATGTATTCTTTGATCTTTTTGAAACTCCTTTGACATAAGGGATCCCATTTGAAATTGGTGTCCTTGCGTAATAGATGGGTAAAAGTTTGACATTTATCGACAAGCTGTGAGATGAAACAACAGACAAAATGTAACTTCCCTTGAAGGCTTGAGTGTTCTTGGTAGAGGCATTTCCATTATGGCCTTGACTTTCTTGGGATCAATCTCTATGCCTCACCTTGATACGATGAATCCCAGGAATTTCCCAGATGTAACTCCAAAAACACATTTATTTGGGTTGAGCTTTAAGCCATAATGATGGAGGCGGCCAAATGCACACTCTAGCACATCTAAGTGATATGTCCTTGTTATTGATTTTGCTAGGATATAATCCACATAATATTCAAGGATCTTGTGAATCATGTCATGGAAGATGACAATCATGACTCATTGATATGTGGCCCCTGCATTCTTTAGACAAAAAAGGCATCATATTGTAGCAAAAGGCACCCCAGGGGGTTGTTAATGTTGTCTTATGTTGATCTTCTTCTAAGATGCATATCTGATTATAGCCAAAGAAACCATCCATGAGTGACATCATCTCATGTCCAGTTGTGAGGTCAACAATCATATCAATGTTTGGCAAGGGGAAGTCGTCTTTAGGACATGCCTTGTTGAGGTCTCAAAAATATGTGCATATTCAGATTTCTCTGGTTGGCTTAGAAACAAGAGCCATGTTTGAAATCCAGTCTGAGTAGTCAATAGCACATATGATCTTAGCCTGTAGAATTTTCTCCAATTCTTCTTTGACTAGTAAGGCCACCTTAGGGTGCATCTTGCAAAGCTTTTTCTTGACTGGTTTGATATTTGGATCTACAACAAGATGATACATGACTAGGTTAGGATCCAATCCAGACATGTGAGAGTAAGACCATGCAAAGCTAACTGTAGCTTCCTGGAGGAGTGTTGTGAGAGTTAGTTCTTCGGCCTCTGATAGTGACGATGCTATATATGTGATGCCGGGTATTCTTTTGTTCCCAGATTGACAGGCTTAATTTCTTTGATTGGGATGGATGACTGTTCTAACCTATAATCAGGATGAGGGGAAGAGGAGAGTCTTCATCCTCTGGCACCTCAGAGTGGTTTTCACTAGGGGATGCACCCTTTATTTTTACTTTTTTGGAGTCAGATAGTGCCCCAGAGGGGTTTTCACTAGGAGACCCATGTTTTTATTTTTCATTTTAATTTTAATTTTTGCAACTAAAGATCTCCTCTTCCCCAAAATATGCCTTTGGGTCTAGTTTGTAGACATCAACTGAGTCAGGCCCCCAATCTTGTTGTTGTTAGACTACCCCCATGAACCTCAGGAGCACGTCCTCCCTTCGAAACTCATCGATATGTGCCACGCTCGGTTGGTCCCAGTCTATGAGTTCAGGGTGAACGAGTGGAAGGTCAATGAAGTTTATGGAGATTTGGCGGAGGACAAAGTTTCCAAGGAAGGTTTCCTCATCGAAAATATCATCATAAGATCTCTTAACTTCCTCTTTAGGGATGTCTTTGACTTTGATGATTTTTTTGAGGGTATTACAATAGGTATAACTGATCCTATTGGTGCCCCCAGTTGTGTCTAGGATAAAACCCAGGCCTTGGCTTCTTGGTAAGCAGGGAGGCTCAATGGGAGCCTTCATACCACCTTCTTCGCAGCCTAAACCGCCTCCTTGGTAGTTCCATTTTTCTGTAGCTAGTTTGTGGTATTGCAGATACTTCTCCTTAAAGTAATCAAGGAGCTTGTCATCGGGGGCTTGTTCATCCCGATACAACCATCTATTGATATTTGGCTCCATTTATCGGTTGTTCAGGATCCCATGGGATAATAATGTAGCATAGCTAATTTGTCTTGGTTGTGGCTCGTTTCGCTCTGGTGGCCCTTGGTGGGAGGGACACCCTTGAGTGTTTGGATCAAGAGATAGGGCCCCAACTACGAATGTGTCTGATAAGTTATATTCCTCACAGCCTTTGTTGTTGATCTTGACAGTGGAGAGTGTGGAGGTGAGGATGGGTTTTGGAGGAACAGGCGACGGAAGTGCCAATATCAATCCCCAGGAAATGATTTGAGTGTGGAAAAGAAGCTTCTAAACCACGACAGTATGCAAAGGGTTGGGGATCAGCATGGATAATGACTTCTGCTCCATTATATGTGAATTTGATGCATTGGTGGAACATGGAAGGAAAAAATTTTAAAGAATGGATCCACACTAATACATTAGGGGTCAATTTGCGACGTCAATTTGCGACGGCAGGCAAATGCAATGTGTTTTTGGCTTTTTTTTTTCAATTATAGCCCGACGACGTCGCAATTGCGACGGCAGCGGGATATAA
>MU225579.1:769815-789729 GCA_018584345.1 Thuja plicata | reverse complement strand
ATTGCTGTAGCGGCGACGCCAAGATCCCGTCGCAATTTCATTGGGACCCGTCGCAATGGCGACGCATTCCACAAGAATTACGGCCAGATAATGCCAGAATAAAGGGGCGGTATAGCGACGGATATCTGTCGTAATTGCGACTGGCGATGACGGGCGTCGTAATTTGTGACTAAAAAAGAGCGACGTTTAGTACTGTCGCACTTGCGACACATGGATGTCGTAATTGCGACACATAGCCGTCGCAATTCAACCCCTAATGTATTAGTGATGGGCGACCAAGAAGGATGTTATATGGGAGGTCAAGATCAAAAACATAGCATATTGTGTCCTACACTGTTGGGCCTAGTTGGATGGGCAGTGAGATGGTACCTTGAGAGGTGTGTTCCAAATTGTTAGAGTTTGATAGTAATGACTTCATTTGTTATATCAGCCTCTGTGTATGTACCACTTGTTTTATGAATTTCAATATACAAAAATTAAGGGTCGGTCTATTATCTATCATGACCCGTTTAACTGCAAAATTGTTGACCATGACGATGATGTAGAGTGGGAGGATATGTTCTGGATCTATTGATGGCATGTCTGATGGTTTGAAGGAAAGGCCACAAGATACTGATAAGTGGCCTACCAGGGCTTGAAACTGCATTGGGTCAATGTCATTGAGCACATAAGACTCTTCTAAAGCCTTATTAAGGATCTCCTGATGGATGACTGAGGTGCGGAGGAGATCTAAGATGGAGATTTGCGTGGGCGTATTCCCAAGATGTTCTAGGAGATTATATTGTGCACTAGAGGATGAAGTAGTAGTGGTACCTACAACCGTGATTCTTCCTCGATGAGTGGTTATTGCGCATTGACTTTCTACACCCTTTACATGGATTACATTTACAGAGGGTTCAACTTGGGAGATACAACTGATGAACTTATCGTAATTGATATAAGAAGTGGTGTAATCCTTTCCATCGACATGGTCCCCTTGTTTACCTTTTCCTTGGTTCGGGGGTAGATTGGGCTTGGCGGGTCCCTTACCAGTGTTGTGTTGAGGAAACACATTTTGGTAGATTTTTAGGTTGGTGTTTGGTGAAGGCTGGGTTGGTGCACCGACTGTGATATCCTCTTTGTCTATGAGATCTTGAACATAATGTTTGAGTTTCATGCACTTCACAGTGGCGTGTCCCTTAACACAGTGGTAGTCACAGTACTCATTATCTTTATACCAAGCACATTTGGGAGTGGACTCATCAAATGGTTGAGTCTAAGGATACACAATCAAGTTGGCCTTGGCCATCTTGTGGAAAATTATGTCCAATGGTTCACTGAGAGGGGTGAACGTGCGTTTGTGATTGTTTTGGACGTGTGGTTTGTTTTGTCCTTGTGTGACTAATATAGCATTAGTTTGGTTTGTTGGAGGCTGGAAATTTTGTATGACTGACTAATAAACTATCCCAGGTGGTTGGTAGGTTGGTGCGGGTTGTTGGTATGCTGGTGTAGGTGTTTTAGGATGCTGGTTCAGGGCACAGAATAAACTAGAAACAACAAATCAAAATGATACTAGCGGAGATGTTGGTTCAGGGCACATATGTCAAACGACGGTTTAGGCTAAATCAGTGTATGCACAAATGCCTCTACAACCTGCAAGACACAAAAATACAACAAAACATGAAAACCTCTCTTTTCCCATCAATCTCTGATAAAAAATTGAACGTTAGAGTCCCAAGGTTGTTAGAAAATGATTAACTTTAGTGATCTTATTATGAAAGGTTGATTAGAAATGATTTTTGCATTAGGACCCCTTAGGAAAATTAATCTTTGCTAAAAAGTAGAATGCCAAAGTGTCAAAACACAGTAAAAACACCAAAAACCTGCAAACAACAAGATTTTGAGTCAAAAAGTTATCCAAAGTGTCCCACAGCAGAGACACCGATGCAGGTCAGAGATGTCGGTTCAACGTAAACGCCAAATGATGATGCAAGAAGAACTAGTGTATGCACAAACACATTTGCGCAAAATAGAGACGCCGATCCATGAGCTGGATGAGATTTTGAGAAAAATGGAGAATGTTTAAAAACATTTAAGGAACGTGGGTCCCACTGAGAATGCCAGAATGTGTATGGGAAATCTTCAACCTGTTGGGATCAAGCGTAAAAATGCAAACGTTAGTGGGCTAGCACATATAAAGATCAAAGCATGCATAAACTTGAAAATAAAAAGGAATACACCATAACATTGGATTAAGCTAAAACAAGTTTGCACCCTACGAAGTCCTGTTTGATTTTCTCATAAAATGGATTATGGATGTGCTCTCTCTCAAAACACAACCATAGTAATCCCCAAGTGATAAAGCTTGCTTGATTGTGGATGAAAACTACAAATGCAAGAGCTAATGGATGAAGGAAGAGCTCAAGAACTAGTATGAAGAACTAGTCTCAAGCTTTCCACAAAGAAGATTAAGCTACTATGAGATGCGATGCAAGAATCAAACTAGATTCATTTACCAATTATCCTAACATGTAATATCTAAATGGATTAAGAAAGAACTAAGATTGTGAAGCATGAAAATAACTATGAAATTCTAGAGCTATTCTAGCATGATAACAATACACAAAATGAGAGATGATTTGCAAGGAGAAAGACCTCCTATTTATAGATTTTTGGAGGGAAGATGAGGGTTTAGATGAGGTGGCACCTATGTGGCATCCACATAGGAGCCACATAAGGGGCACATGCTTAGAAGAGAGGTCAATTTGGAGCACTTAAGACTTGAGTGGCTCAAGGTTACTCACACATGCGTGAGCAACCTTAGGGAAATGTGTGAGGGACAAGAAGGTGGTTGCATTTAAGAGAGTTGGGTGGCTCTCTTGGGATGGGTTGCTCACACATGTGTGAGCATTCCATTAGCACTAAAAAGGTTAGGAATCACCTTTTAAGTGGGATTAGTGGGTGATTAAGAGAGGAGGTAGGTTTAGCAAGTGGGATAGGTAGGAGTAGGGTAGGCTTCTAGGTTAGGTTTAGATTAATATTCCAATTAGATTTGAATTAATCATAGTTTAGAAGAATTAGAAGTGTGAGGGAATTTTTAATAAATATAAATTTATTAAAAAGGGGTTTTGTGAGGCAAATGTATTAAATTGAATACACTGGGATAGTATTTAAATACTAGAAGGGGAACTATTTAATTGATTAAATTAAATACTTAGATGAATATATGAGTTATTAATTAAATAAATATTTTTGGACGTCATGATATCATTGATGATAATTAATGAATCCCCTTCCAAATGGAGCTTAGTAACATTCATTTCCAATGCCTTTTTTATTGCAATAAGTGTTGCTTGAGCTTTTGCCTCGTTATTCGTCCCCTCCCTCAGACATTTAGCCTCTAATAGCAAAATATTACCCTTCCAATCATGAACTACAAAACCTACTCCTGAGGGGCTTGGATTGCCCTTCAAAGCCTCATCAAAGTTTACTTTGGTCCTGTTAGGGATTTTTCTTGTATGAATCACAGTGTTTGAAATGACTACTTGAACACTATGCCTTCTAATACTGATTCAGATACAAGGAAAGCCTAATTGCTAAGGATTGGATAAGATCCTTCTTCGTTTTTGAGCTCCACAAATACTCAGGCAGGTTTTACCTCTTTATGATTACTGATTACACAATATATATTAATGTGGACACTGATTTGCTATGTATCTTTGTTAAACCAACTTATGAAACACCTTGCAAATGACCAAGCATAACCAAATGCGAAGCTTAACCATACAAATCGTGATTGTAAATATAGCATAAATCAATGATACAAGGATTTTAATCCTTCTTCCTTTTAAGGAGGGATAACCTAGTTGATTCACTCTCCAAGGAATCACTAAAATGGACACTATCCTACTGATATGAGTCCCTAATGAGTTCAGCGCATTTGTTCTAAGTAATAAAAGTATATTTAATTGAAATGATTTTGATATTGGATGAAGAACAAACTGCAAACTATACTCTAGACCAGTACCTATCCCTTGGGCAAAGAGTCAATGAAAACATGAATCAACAGAGATAAACCAATAGAGATACTGTAGAGTGCCTTACAAACTACATGCAGCTGAGATAGAGTGCCTTACAAACTATCCTCTCATATACATACATCTGCATCAAATCCTTATCACAATGCTTTGCTCTCTAAAATCATCTATGAAACTTAGTCCTCTCCTTGAAAGGAACTCATAAATAATTAAACAAACTACCTTGTAGCAGGTGTATTTCAAATGCCTTGCAAGTAAAACACACTAGATCACAAACAAAATGCAAAGAGACAAGATAATATGAAAGAGGGAAAACTACACTGTATTTTATTAATGGATTCTGTTTCAACACATCCAGACAATAAGCCTTTAGAATATACAAAGAAATAAAAGTATGTCTTACAATAAAATTTTCACAAGACCAACAGGGACCTGCTCTGGGCATCTGTAGGAAAAAACCAGAACAGAGCAGAGGAAAGGAACCATTACAACTGAGAAAAGAAGAAGATATATAGAAGAGAAGAAACCCTAAAAACTATGTCTGGCAAACACCTGTCCTTCTCTCAAATCTGATTTGTACTCATTCCTTCTTTTCCAAAAATCTGATCCTTCTCGGTGACTTCAAAAATCTGATTTTACTTGCATTCCAAGTTTTCAAAATATCTGATTGATTTAATCAATTTTTAACTCCACTTGTCTTTTTAAAATCTGATTTTATCCTCATTATAACTCTTTCATTCTGCCATTGAGAAGCCTTCCAAATCTGATTACAACTGCTGAGAAAATATCTGCTCAAAAAAACTTTCGGAAAGCTCCAATAAATCTAATTTTGCAAATAAAATATATGTGCATTTTGTCTCTTCTTTCTGTGCAAATCTGATCTCCATAATCTAATCTTCATTCTATCCAAATTTGTCATTATTCTGCAAAAAATCTGATTTCCTCTGTGTTGAAAATTCTTCCCGGAAAGTTCCTTTTCAAATCTGAAAATAAAATACATTTTCCAGAAACTATACCTTTTACTATGTTTAACTATGCATATAACTTTAATTTTTCCATTTAATATAGTTTCTATGCACTTTAGCCTTTAATTTGCCTTTAATATTCTTCTTTGATTTTCACTTTAAACTATAGCAAATTCTTTTAATTCTGTGCATTGAAAATTTCTCATTTTCCTCAATTTTTTGCATATTATGCCCAGATTCCACCAGATTTTGACACTTGTCGCATGTTGATTTGCTGCTCTAAACTAGCATTTTAACTCACCTTTTAACCCCAGTCATATTTTCCTCTTTGTCTCTAAGTCTCTTGAACTTTTTCTTAACTTTCAATCCATTTGGAGACTTGGAGACTACCTTTAGTCTCTAAGTCTCTTGATCTTTTTGCTAGCCATGAGTTTGTTGAGAGACTTGGAGACTACCTTTAGTCTCTAAGTCTCTAGATCTTTACTTAACCGCACCTTAACTGCACTTTAACCATGATCAACCTTTTTCTCATTGTCTTTAAGTCTCTAGAACTTTTTCCTAACTTTGGTTAGATCTGGAGACTTAGAGACTAAGACTTGGAGACTAGCCTTTAGTCTCTAAGTCTCTAGATGATTTTCTTGGATTTGGAGACTTGGAGACTTGGAGACAGGGAGACTAACTTAACTCAACCATTAACCATGCCTCAACTATGGTTACTTTGCACAATGTAGTCTCTAAGTCTCATAAACTTTTTCTTAACCATGGTTCGATCTGGAGACTTTAGTCTTTAAGTGTCTAGATGAGCTTAACTTAACTACACCTTGACTGCACTTTAACCATGGTCAACTTTTATAGTGTAGTCTTTAAGTCTCCAGATAATTTTTCCAACTATGGTTAGACTTGGAGACAAGGAGACTACCTTTAGTCTCTAAGTCTCTAGATATTTTCTTGGCTTTGGAGACTTGGAGACAAGGAGACTAACTTTACTCATTTTTACTCCAAAATTATGGGGCCCACTAGAATTTCAAAATTTCAACCATGAGACCCACCAAATGGCCTCTTGTTTCTTTCTTCAAATCATATTCTAAGTGTTGGAGCATATAAATGCTAAAAAATTTCACAACCCCATGCATGTGGGATATATCTTTATGCATTTTTGAAACTTTGTTATTTCTGCAATACTCAAAGAGCCATAACTTTTGCGTTTCAACTCCAATTTGGCTCAAATTTTTACTGTAGATTTTTGGCATGGTCCTTTCAAACATATCCAAAATTCAGCCCAACCCAGATCGTAGTTTTTGAGATATGATCAAACATGTGGCTGGCTATGTTCTTGCATTTTTAGATTTTTGAAAAGTTTCCTCAAAGTGCTGCTCATTAATGGCTAACTTTTCTTGTTGGTTAATACCTTTAATCTTCTCCATAGGGCTGGGCTCCCATTTCCATGGTTTCATTTTTCCCTTTTATAACTTAAAACTTTTAAAAAACCTCTGCTTTGCACTGCCAAACTGCATAAACTGGTCTTCAAATTTTGATTCATAAACTAATCAAAAAGAGCCCCCAAAATTTGAACCTCTGGAACTTGATTCACCTTTACACATGGAACATGAATCTTCAACTGGCTTGCACTGAAAGTGAACTGATCTATCGGCATCAATTTGCAAAGTTAGCATCTTACAATTTTTCTGATTTTAAACTCAGCAAATATGCATAAATTGGATTTGGAATCAAGTTGGGAAAGTGAACAACTGGATTGGTATGAGTCTGAAACTCTTCAAATGGGTACACTTTCATGTTTTCAACATGGGGGGACAATTCAATTATGCAATGCATTCAACTGGATACATTTTGCAGAAGCTCAAAGTAGGCTAGTTACAACAATTTGACACTATAATCAGCATATGCAAAAAAGGACAAGTGCTCAAAATAAGACTTCACTAAATGACTCAAAACTTGAATCTGACGATCTGGGATGTCTTCTTATGTCTAAACAAGAGTGATGAACACCTGATATGCATGAAAAACTTTAGAATTGCACTTGGGCAAAAAGGCTCAAAAGTACTCATAAGGGGCCAAAATGCAAAATTTTTAACAAGGTACTCAAAAACCTTGTTGTATTTTTGAGTACCAACAGGTCCATCCATAGTTAGGAGGATTCCATGATTCCTGCAACATCTTCTCTGAAGGAGGTCTAACCCTCAAAGGCCCATTAACGAGCCATAATAATAATTAATGTTATTTAGTAAGCATTATTTAAATCTAATTCGATGTGTCATGGAGAACAACTCACCCCATATAATTGATCTCGAGTAATTAATGTTAATAATTAATCCCCTTAAAAAGGTAACATAATGACACCTAAATCTATAGGTTTCTTTACCATGCAAGGCTATGGGATCATAAATATCACATGGCTTGATCAAAACCCATCTCCGAGGCGGTGCCACTAAGTGTTCAAACTAATTTTTAGGAACTTTTATGTTTATTAAATTTAATAGTTTTGAAGAACTTTTATGTTTATTAAATTCAAACTAAGTATAAATTGTGAATTATTATTATGTTTCAAAAAAGATAAGATGTAGGCAAGTTAATGTTGTGTCATGTGTGTAAAAGTGGGCAAGACACAAAGCTTCAAGTCGCTTAAGTCGCTTATCAATTAATAAAATTCTTATAAAAGCTAACTCCTTATCAGTTAATGATAATTACTAAAACTACCTCCTACTTATCAATTAATAATTAATATTATAAAATGCCCGCACAACGTAGGGGAGTTGGTTTATGAACCATGCTTGCGGGTTGCGAAATACCTCCTCGATAGGAAAAAAAAAATTATATTTATATTAATAAAATATTAACTACAAATTAGATTATTTAACTTCAAAATTGAAAGCTATTATCATAAGATGTGGAAATTCTCCATCTTCGAGGGAAAGAACCTAGAAGCCGTCCACCCTAATCTCCTCAATAATAGGCCAAATTTCCACAGTTTTTTGGGTTTCTTTTTAACTTAAAAACTTAATGGTCCACTTAAAAACCCCCAAAAGTCATTTGAATGGCATAGTTTAAAATTCGAGGCAAGTCTTGTAGAGAGTTGTTTTATCTCCAAGATTCTTCCTAGCGGTTTTCACTAATCCTCTGTTATCACTCTCTCATACCAAGTTGAGAGCTTCATTGATTTCATTATCCTTATTTCTTTCCTTTTTTGTTCAATTGAATCAGATTCGACGAAATTTATTACTACCAGTGATCGTCTGTCAAGATATGAGATTACACATGCTTTAGATGAAATGGCACCGGTATCTGCATTTACATCTGTAAGTCTGCCGTTCGCTGTATTCGACATGGGAGTGAGGATTTTTCTCGATTCAGCCGAGCTTCAATTGGGGGACTTCTTGCCTAGACCATTAGAATATGCTTCTCACCAGCCATGCACAATCAGCCTTATGATTGGGTGATCCATCCTCATGTTCAAAACTGGCAAAACTCTCGTTCCTGTTTTCTACCATGCCCAACCTTCGGATCTCCGCTGGGTGGCTTCATGAAAAGGAATTCATGCAGAGGCCTTCTCTGAGAACGAAAAGAAGGATTGATAAGGCACAGATAAGCTTGAGGAGTGGAAGATGGCACTCCACAACGTCTCAATTTATAATGGCCCTATCATGACTATTGATGAGTATGTAGCAAATGCTTTTGCTTTGGGGCTTTTTAACTTTATTGATTTTTAATGAGATATGTGGAATATTCTGATTAGTTTTGAGGAATTTAGGGGCAGTTTTGGAAGCTACCTCCATTTCTTTCTTTAAGATTATACTCCATCTTAGTGGCAATGGGCATTTATATCTTTTGTAATTATTTGTAGACATCAAGAATAATTTCAATTTGAACTTTCAGTTGCATTATCTTCCATGACTATTTATAAACATTAATACCGATTTCAATTTCTTATGGAAACTTCCCCTTTCATGCTGTATCCTTTGTCGGAATTTATTTTTCGAAGAATCATTGCTGATTCATGTTTTATGGTGTTCCAAATATTCTAGTGATGTCATCGGGTAGGCTGTAGAAGAATATTATGAATCGTATATTAAAAGTAATAAAATGGTTCCATTAGAGGTTGCAAAACATCCAGTTGGTCTTACTGAAACTGTCCAAGACTTCCAAATCACTGCACTTGAATCTGTCCAAATTCAAAACAATGTGCAAATTGTAGGAATTTGGGGGATTGATGGTGCTGGAAAATCTACGCTTGCAAAAGAAATATATAATCAGAAATGCTCATGTATGCAGAGGATCAGTTTTTCTTTTTGATGTCCGAGATGCTTCAGCCAAAAGTGAGAAGACTAAAAAGCGGAAAACTTTCTTGAAAGACCTTAGTGTCAATCATGCACCAGATTTTGACAGTCTAGAAAAAGATAAGGGGATTCTTGTAAGTTGTTTGAGTTCTATTTGTGTGCTCATCATTTTGGATAATGTAGATCACATAAATCAGTTGGATGCTTGTTACAATTCGAGAAGAGGAACTACTTAGAGAGTTAGATGTGGGAGTGTCTCCTCTATTTATGAAACGAAAACCCTCAAACCTTCTCATGCCAAGCAGCTTTTTTGTTTGCAAGCATTCTTACAACCCTCTCCAATGTATGGATTTGAGGAACTTGTTGCAAAGTTCTTAAGTGCCTGGAACGGACTACCTTTGTCTTTAAAGGTAATTGGAGGCCTCCTTTATGGCGAGTCTCGTAAGATTTACTAGCATCGTCTGTTACATAAAATTTCTAGAATATTGTCTAGTGATATCAAAAAAAAGTTGAGAGTTGGCTATGATGCTTTAGATGAGGAGGAAAATCAAATCTTCTTGGATACATCATGTGTTTTCGTTGGAGAAGACAAGCAGACAACCATTGCAGTATGGGATAGATTGGGGTGGAATGGTCGGTACAGCTGGGAAAGGTTTGTGAGTGTCTTGTTGATATCAACGAGAACAATCTCATAAATATGCAAAGATCATTTGAGGGATCTAGTAAGGGATATCGCCTTTGGTCTTCAGGGTAGATTGAGGACATTCAGAAACAAGAGGAGCTGAGAGCAATAATTTGTTTTCTAAATTGTCACGGCGTGGAATCTTACTTTGTTTGCTTCATTCCGTAAAAAATTGCTTGATTTTGTCTTAAGAAAATAATCCAGATTTACTGAATGATATTGGATGCTCACGAGTACCTTCATTTCCTTGAAAATACAAGTTTCCATGATTTTGTCGGTGGTGCTTCAGAACTAGAAGACAACCCTTTCCCCTTGGGTTGTAATTTTTTGTGGTCAGAGGAAATTATCTCAACAAACAGATTGCCAAATTATCAGAAATGTTGGTGTGGCTTCGCTGGTCTGAAATGACTCATAAAAGTCTTCCATCATGGGTACCATTGAAAACTTTGAGTGTTTTAGAGCTTATTAATTCGAAGCACTTGCAGGAACTGTAGAAGCATGGTGTGGATGTAAGCAACTTTTCTGTACATTTTTTTTTCTAAATTACATCTCAAATTTAGTATGATTGTTTTCTATCTTTTCATACATTAAGATTAAACATCACACAGCCAACCATTGTATAATTGCATATGAGTTCACAGAGGTAATATTTAATTATATTAATAATATAATCTGTTAAAGACATGAAATTTCCACAATTCATAATATAATTTTGGCAATATCTTTGAAATTGACACAGTAAACTTTTTTCTTCATTTCTTCATCAATGTTTAGATAATACTCCACCCACGAATTATCATATAGATGAAATAGTTAGAACAGAGAAGAGAAATCATTTCTCTTTTTTAACTGTTTCATCCTGACGATAAATATGATGTAAAATATTGATTAAAAAACTAATTTAATCAAATAAAACAACATTACCAAAATTATAATACAATCTAGAACTCGTGGGATAGTTAATCTTAATCCTTTCCATATAACTATTTTGAAAATTTGCTGCAGGCTCTGGTTCAGTTAAAAGGGTCGACTGTTTCATGCGATAGATTCCAAAGATTTCCAGAGTCAATAAAGGTTTCAGTGATTGCTGGAAAGATGAAGAGGCTGCCAGAGGAATTTTGCTTGCTACTATCGCTGGAGCACCTGGAGTTAATTTATTGCCAAACGCCATCACCACTACCTTGCTGCTTTGGCAGTTTGACATACCTGCGGCATGTAGATTTGGGTGGTTCGTACAAATAAAATATATTGCCAGTTTCTTTTAAGCAGCTGGCACGCCGGCAACATCTCAATTTAGCTTTATTTAGCAAGCTTAAATTAAATTCAGATATCCAACAAAACATGACAAAGCTGGAGTATTTGGACTTTTCTTTCTGCCGGCAAGTGGAAGAATCGTCTCGTCACGCATTTAAGAGGTACTAGGGTAAACTTCTCACCAAAATCATTTACAAGTCTCATTAACTCCATTTTTTATAAGTGCCGATTGCCCAATCAGTGAATTCGATTTAGGGCGGGGGCCAGTTACTTCTTCTTTGTAGCCAACCTCAAGAAAATACATCTAAGCAAGACAAAGAGTGTCCAAAATTTCAATTCCTGAACCTTGTCGCCCTTGCCTTTTAACTCTCAACTTTTTGATAATCGGCACTTGAGAGAGATCGAAACCCTGCCAATCACAGTCAGAGACAGAGAATTGGTTGATGGTAAAATGCTGAAAACTTTAATGGGTATTGGTGGAGTACTAAACCTTCAAACGTTGAAGATAAGTTTCATTCCAGAGTTGGAATCGCTTTCAAGTTTTGCAGAATTGATTTTTCTAAAAGAGTTGAAAATGTAAGGTCGCACTAAAGTTTTAAAAATAGAAGGCTCACAACACTGCAGATTGTTGGAGAAAGTGCAGTGAATTTCCAGAGTTAAATGGACTTCCAAGCTTTGCAATGTCAACTTGTCTGGAAAGAATTTGAACTGAAAGGTCCCAACAAAGTTGAGAGGATAGAAGGTTTGCAACGCTGCTCATCATTGGAGGAGCTGCTGGTGTCTTGTTCCTGTTGGGAGGTGCCGGACATAGAAAGTGTGGAGTAGATGCAAAAATTGAAGGTCCTGCAGCTTGTAGCAAAAAATGTTTCAGCTGTTGGGCTTGGCATTCAAACAATACAGGTAACTATAATTTCTAGAGGTATAAGAAACTTCATGGTATTGTGATTTGACTGTCCTGACTGAGCCCAACAGTAAACGGCCAGTATATTGTGGTCAATATATAAGGATAGATCTGTTTCTATGTAAACAGACCGTTTTATTGATTATTATTACTGGTGGTTTAATGTGGGGCCTGGTAGTCCTATCAGTATAGTGTAGTTAATATATAGTTGCTCCTGTAAGGTTTTGGTTCTACAGAAACAATCGGCATGTTGATTAGGACATGCTAGTTGTTTAAGTGAGAACCTAATTCTCTATAAATAATTGACGTATTAATTAATTGAATTCTAATTTGAAACGTTTCTATATTTGATAGAATGAATTTTTTAAATCTGGATTACACTTCATGATGCATCATCAATTAGAAAAGATAAGAATCATCAATTAGAAAAGATACCAAAAAAATTAAGAACAAATTTCTTTTATTTCCATAATCCCACTATCTAACATTTTTGAATCAGTCAACTAAAGATCAAAATACCATTTGACATGGATAGTTTGAGAAATTCGGGCCAAGATCAAAATACCATTTGACATGGATAGTTTGAGAAATTCGGGCCAAGTCTTGTTGAGATTTTGGCCAGAGATTTCCTCAACAGACCTTAGCCAGTCTTTCTCACAAATCCTAAGTTTGTTTTCTTAACTTCTTTCTTTTGTGTTCACTTTAATCAGATTCGATGACATCTATTTCTACCAGTGATCGTCTGTCAAGATATGAGATTACACATGCTTTCGATGGAATTGCACCGCTATCTGCATCTACATCGTCCGAAAGTCTGCCCTGCAGTGTCTTCATTAATCACCGAGGACGAGATGTGAAACACACACTAGCCAGAGCTATTTGGCAATCTCTCAATGACATGGGAGTGAGGGTTTTCCTTGATTCAGCAGAACTTCAATTGGGGGACTTCCTGCCTAGAGCATTAGAAGATGCTATGCGTAGTGCTTCTCTCCATGTAGCAATTTTTTCTCCCAGCTATGCACAGTCGCCCTGGTGCTTGGCCGAACTATCCTTTATGCTGAAAACTGGCAAAACTCTCATTCCTGTTTTCTACCATGTCGAACCTTCGGATCTCCGCTGGGTGGTTTCAGGAAAAGGAATATATGCAGACGCCTTTTCTGAGCATGAAAAGAAGGGCAGATACGACACAGACAAGCTTGAAGAGTGGAAGATGGCACTCCACAATGTCTCGTTTTTTAATGGACCGATTATAAATAATAATGAGTATGTAGCAAATGCTTTGCTTTGGAGCTTTAAAACTTTTACATTTTAATGGGATATGTGGAAGATTCTGGTTTGTTTTTAGGAATTTAGGGGTAGTATTTGGAAGCTATCTTGGTTTCTTTCTTTAAGATTATACTTCATCTTGTGGCAATGGGCGTTATCTTTTATGATTATTTGTAGACATTAATAATAATTTCAATTTCAATTATCTTTCATTAATTTTTTGTTAAAATTAATACCCATTTCAATTTCTTTTGAGAACTTCCCCTTCCATGCAGTACTTCCTTTTATAAGAAATTATTTTTAGTAGAATCATTGCTGATTCAAGTTTTATAATATTCCAAATATTTTAGTGACGAAGGAAGGCTATTAAAGAAGATTGTGAATCGTGTATTAAAAGCAATTAAAAAGGATCCATTGGAGGTTGCAAAACACCCAGTTGGTCTCACTGAAACTGTCCAAGACTTCGAAATCACTGCACTTGAATCTGTCCAAAATCAAAACAATGTGCAAATTGTAGGAATTTGGGGGATGGGCGGTGCTGGGAAAACTACGCTTGCAAAAGAAATATATAATCAGAAATGCCCATCCATGCATAGGGCCAGTTTTCTTTTTGATGTTCGAGATGCTTCAGCCAAAAATGAGATGACTAAAAAGCAGAAAACTTTGTTGAAGGACCTTGGTATCAATCATGTGCCAGATTTTGACAGTATAGAAAAAGGTATGGGGATTCTTGCAAGTTGTTTAAGCTCTATGTGTGTGCTCATCATTTTGGATGATGTGGATCACATAGATCAGTTAGACGCTCTATTGCCCACAAAAGATAATCTCGGATGGGGAAGTTTGATCATCATTACAACTCGAGAAAGGGAACTACTCAGATGTTGGGGCGTATCCTCTATTTATGAAATGAGAACCCTCAATCATTATCATGCCAAGCAGCTTTTTTGTTGGCATGCATTCTCACAACCCTCTCCAACATATGGATTTGAGGAACTTGTTGCAAAGTTCTTAAGTGCCTGCAACGGACTACCTTTGTCTTTAAAGGTAATTGGAGGGCTTCTTTATGGTGAGTCTCGTAAGGATTACTGGCATGATCTATTACATAAAATCTCTAAAATTTTGCCCAGTGATATCAAAAACAGGTTGAGAGTGAGCTATGACGCTTTAGACGAGGAAGAAAAACAAATCTTCCTGGATACAGTATGTTTTTTCATTGGAGAAGACAATAAGACAGCCATTGCAGTATGGGATGGATTCGGGTGGAATGGTCGGTACAGCTGGGAAAGGCTTGTGAGTAAGTGTCTTGTTGATATCAACGAAAACAATCACATAACAATGCATGACCATTTGAGGGATCTAGGAAGGGAAATTGCAACTACTCAGCCACCATATCGGCTTTGGTCTTCAGGGCAGATTAAGGACATTCAGAAACAAGAGGAGGTGAGAATAATACTTTGTTTTTTAAATTGTCATGGCATGGAAACTTTTTTTTTTTTTTCGTTCATTTCATTGAAAATTTCTTGCTTTTGTCTTTGACTCTTTAGGAAAGAATCCAGATTCGCGGAATGATATTGGATGCCCCAACTAATGATGCTCACGAGTACCTTCCTTTCCTTGGAAATACAAGTATAGGGTTTCCAGGGTTTCGTTGGTGCTTCAGAAGACAACATTTTCCCCTTGGGTTGAAAATTCTTGTGGTCAGAGGAAATTATCTGAACAAACAGATTGCCAAATTATCGAAAGAGTTGGTGTGGCTTCGCTGGTCTGAAATTGCTCATAAAAGTCTTCCATCATGGCTACCATTGAAAAATTTGAGCGTTTTAGAGCTTATAAATTCAAAGCACTTGCGGGAATTGTGGAAGCATGGTGTGGATGTAAGCAAATTTCCTTCACAATTTTTATATTTAAAATTTACAATTCGAAATTAGTATTATTATTATCTATGTTTTATACATTCAGCTTTAATATCAAGTTTGTTGGAAAAAAATGTCATAATTGTAGATGAGTTTATAAAAGTAACAATATATTTAATAATTTATATAATACGATCTATTAAAGACATGAAATTTTCATAATTCATAATATAATCTTTGGTAATATTTTTGAATTTGATTTATTCAGATCACATTTCATTATCTATCATACGAATAAAATAGTAGTTAGGAAAGGTATATAATAGATCATGAAATATGATCAACAAAGAAAAAACTTTCATAATGAAATCTATAAATATTACCTAGATTATAATACAATCTACAACCCTTTCCATTTAACTAATTTGAAAATTGGCTGCAGGCTCCGGTTCTGTTAAAAGAGCTGACCATTTCATGCGATAGATTCCATAGATTTCCAAAGTCAATAGGATATCTCAAGGATTTGAAAAAGGTTTCGGTCATTGCTGGGAAGATGAGGAGCCTGCCAGAGGAATTTTGCTTGCTACTATCGCTGGAACACCTGGAGTTGATTTATTGCCCAATGCTATCATCTCTACCTTGTTGTTTTGGCAGTTTGAAATACCTGCGGCATGTAGATTTGCATGGTTCCTACAAATTAAATGTATTGCCATCTTCTTTTAAGCAACTGGCACTCCTGCAACATCTCAATTTAGCCTGGTGTAGCAAGCTTACCTTAAATTCAGATATGTTAGAAAACACGACAAAGCTGGAGTATTTGGACCTTTCTTTCTGTCAGAAAGTGGAAGAGTTGCCTTCTCACATCACAAATCAGGCCTCCTTGAAAGAGCTCAATATAAGAGATACCAGGTTAACCCGCTTACCAAAATCATTTACACATCTCGTTAATCTAGAATTTTTAATAATAGCTGATTGCCCAATCAATGAATTCGATTTTGGGCGGGGACCATTTACTTCTTCTTTGTCCAACCTCAAGAAAATACATCTAAGCAACACAAGTGTGTCCAAAATTTCAATTTCTGGAGACTGTTGTCCTTCTCTTTTAACTCTCCAGCTTTTTGATAATCAGCACTTAAGAGAGATCGAAACCCTGCCAATCACAGTCAGAGACATAGAATTGGTTGATTGTAAAATGCTGAAAACCGTAACGGGTATTGGTGGAGTACTAAACCTTCAAACGCTGAAGATAAGTTTCAGTCCAGAGTTAGATTTGCTACCCAGTTTTGCAGAATTGACTTTTCTAAAAGAGTTTGAACTGAAAGGTCGCAACAAAGTTGAAAAAATAGAAGGTTTACAACACTGCAGATTGTTGGAGAAATTACTGATAACTGATTGTCCAGAGTTAAACAGCCTTCCAAGCCTTGCAGAGTTACATTGTCTGAAAGAATTTGAACTCAAAGGTCGCAACAAAGTTGAGAGGGCAGAAGGTTTACAACACTGCTCATCATTGGAGGAGCTGCTGGTGTCTTATTCCTGTTGGGTGGTGCCAGGCATAGAAAGTTTGGAGCAGATGCACAATTTGAAGACCCTGCAGCTTGTAGCTAAAAAGGTTTCAGCTGTTGGACCTTGCATTCAAACAATACAGGTAACAATAATTTCTAGAGGTATAAATTTTTTGTTGTATTGTGAACTTACTGAGTACTGATCGAGTCCAACAGTAAACAGCCAATATATTGTGCTAATATATTACTGGCTAGATCTGGATCTGTAAGTAGTATACTGTAGTTTAATGTGGGCCTGGTAGTCCTACCGGTATATTGTAGTTAATATATTAGTTGTGTAAGGTTTTTGTTTTACAAATAGGCATATTGATTATAGCATTTTTTAAATGAGAGATTTAATTTTACATAAATTATAGATGTATTGATAAGGAGGTAGTTTCTGCAGTGTGTCAAATTATGTGAAATTGTGATATTAATATCAGGATTCAACTGTGTTATTTTTGAGTCAAGCTTATTGATCAATATTTAGTCCATCTCTTTTGAGATTGAATAGTCCATTAAGCACTTTTGTATCGAGGAGATATTCAATAGAGTGAAGTATTGGGACTTTCTGAGAAATCACCCATATTAGTACTACATAATATGACTACCCAAGGATAGGTGGGTAGTAGGGGCCTCCCACCCACCCCGGGGAGGAATTGATCTCTATCTGGGTAGGGGGAAATTGATCTCTACAAGCAGATATTCAAACCAACCACCTACCCCTACTTCAGGGATAGACTGATTTAAGCACATTTAATCAGAGTTTTCTTAAGGATCAAGACCACTTAGCTTGCAATGACTGCTAAGTGGACTATTCATTTTTATGAAGTTCCAATATTTCAACCTTTGAACATCACCTAGATACAGCAAGTAATAAGTGGAACATTCATTTTCATGAGATGGGTTTGTACAATTACTACTAATCAAATATGAATCAATAGATTTAACTCTAAAACTACACAATTAAATACTACTATCAATATCATAAATAAACTAGCCATTTAAATCCTTCCATGAACTGAGCGTTCTAATGTGTTTATTAAATTGAACAGAAATGGCCTGAAGAACTAATAATATGTACAGAGGCAGTTCCTGATGCGGAGTCACTTTTAAACGAGTTAGCCTTCTCAAATCTCTCTGTTGTCAGTTCCATTGCTAACAAGAAAATCTTCTATCCCTACCCAACATTGCGGCAGGAGCATTCCTCAAATGCGGATGCCATCATGCTATGTTTGGTTATTAAATGCGTCTCTGCATTTAAGAAATTGATCATACAGGGGGATAATTTTAATAGAATATCTTCAGTGGAGGTGGATGAGGGTAAATGGGTGTTGATAGCTGTCTTCACAGAACATTCTAGTTGGCACACTGCAGATAATTACTATGTACGGGGATGGCCAGAAGATGATTGCGATGAGAATGAAGTGGAGAAAGGATTTCTTGTAATGGGAGAACAGGCTAGGCTTGTGGAGGCTCTATACTGCTTATTACCAGTCATTGCAAATTGATATTGTTGATTATAAATCTATTATTATAGCAAATCTGTTGTCCTTCAGTTGATTTTAAGATATTTGTTTTGTATAGATTACAATAAAGATCTATTGGTTTTTTTTTGTATTGGAGAAGATTTGAACTCAGCATCATTCAGATGCTTACATAGACAATAAAGATCTATTGTTTATCAAACTAATTATTATAATTAAGTCATTTTACATACTTGTAGATTCATATTGAACTTATTATAACAATTGTTTTAACTCTCATATATATGTTCAATTTAATTTAAAATAGTAATTCCTAGAAATATATGGTCTAAATTCAACTCACAATTCACAGTCCAAAATATTTAATTAACATATTATTAACTAGCCGGTGAACCGATAGGAGATTTGATTTTGCCCTAAAAAAATAGTGAAAATATCTAGAGTATGAAAAGAGCCATTTTCTCTGCACATGTTTTTCCTTATAAAGCACCTCCATTCACAAAATTTTGTTCAGTAATGATATGAAGTTATGATATTGCCATCAGGATTCAACTCTGTAGTTTTTTGAGTCAAACTCATTGCCCATGTTTCATGAGTAGTGATTCACAAGAACTCATCTCTCATGAGAATGAATGGAATACTTAGCACTCATTACATCTACATGATGCTCATAGACGTAAAGTGTTGGGACTTTCCGGGAGATCACCCATCCCAATACTATTCTAGATCGAGCGCACTTAACTATGGAGTTTCCTCCATGGTTAAGCCCACTCTACTTGCAACCCCATTTGCAAAACCTTCAACAACTGTTGTACCTTATGAACCATTCATTAGAAAGTCTCTTGAGCTCACCAATTGATAAGTAGGAAATAATTTCCACAACAAGTAAAATTATGATATTGTTGTCAGGATTCAACTGTGTAGTTTTGAGTCAAATTCATTGACCCATGTTTCATTAGTAGTGGTTCATAAGAACCCATCTCTCATGAGAAGGAATGGAACACACAACACTTATTGCATCTTAAGTGGTGCTCACAGAGGTGAAGCATTGAGACTTCTCGGGAGGTCACCCATCCCATTACTACTCCAGTTCGAGCACTCTTAACTACAAAGTTTCCTCCATGGTAAAACTCACTCTTCTTGGACTTTCTAGGAGGTCACCCATCCCACTGCTACTCCTACTCAAGCCTGCTTAACTAAGGAGTTTCCTCCTTGGTTAAGCCCAGTCTTCTTGAAACCCCATTTGCAAAACCTTCCGCAAGTGTTGTGCCTTATGAACCATTCATTAGAAAGGCCCCTTGAGCATCACCTAGATGCAATGAATTTAAAAGTTTTCCATTCATTCTCATGAGAGATGGGTTCTTGTGAACCACTACTCATGAAACATGGGTCAATGAGTTTGTCTCAAAAAACTACACAGTCGAAACCTTTGCGAATGCGAAAATGAACATGAAAGACCCAATTTCACCGCTAGAGGATGATTTTGGAGAAGTAGGCGGAATCAACAACGAGGGTAGGTAGTGTATCAATTTTTATTGATAATGTGAACGCCAAATTTTATATATCAATTATTGTATATATAATAAATACAATAAATAATGTTAAATTTTAAAATTTAGAATATATATATATATATATATATATATATATATATATA
>MU225579.1:697051-748352 GCA_018584345.1 Thuja plicata | reverse complement strand
ATACTCTCTCTCTCTCTCTCTCTCTCTCTCTCTCTCTCTCTCTCTCTCTCTCTCTATTACCACCTTTTTTTTTTTGCGAAATTTGGTAATTCCCATGATGTCAAAATTCAGTTGTAGTACCTATAACCTTACAAAATTTAATTGAGTAGCCCAATTTGATAGTGAATATCTTGAAACCATATGATTGTATTGTTTAACCAGTTGGGGATCATGTTTATCTGTAAAAAATGAGTGCGCATGTCTATTTTTAGCCCCTCATAATTAAGTTTGATATGTTTTTGATGTAGCAATTTTTTGGGTTGTGAAGAAATTTGTTGTATACATATTGTCTAATATGCTAAAGTGACTATCTTTAGAGATCAATTTTTCAATACCTTATGTTTGTCATGAAAAAACTAACTATTTCTTTCAAGTTTCATCACCTTAATGTACTCCCCTATTCATTTTCAAGGACTCGAGATTTCATTTGATATTTTTCACACGTCAAAACCAAATGTAACTTGTTGATGTCTATTGTTTGCATAGTGTCAATTTTGTCAGGTTGCTAAATTTGACAAATAATATTTCA
The DNA here is from genome assembly GCA_018584345.1 of Thuja plicata. NCBI lineage: Eukaryota > Viridiplantae > Streptophyta > Pinopsida > Cupressales > Cupressaceae > Thuja > Thuja plicata. The sequence goes on along the minus strand of MU225579.1, from coordinate 747,784 downwards.
AAGCAAGATGATTTCCAAGTGAAATAAAGTGATGCATGTGATTCTCTGAAGGTTCATCTATTGCCTTGATCAAATGCATGACTCTGAATTCCAATTTGATATTTTTGAGAAGCCAAAACCAAAGGATTTCGTAAGGGTTTGTTGACTACTTTATCAAAAGGTTTCAGAGTAACTATTTCTGTTGATTAATATCTTGCACATACAATGGAGTTTGGAAAATTCATCTAGCACATTGTTTATTGTATCTTAATGAACACCCATGCCAAGTGGTAGCCTCCTAGGACATATTTTGATAAATTTTTAGAGCTTGAAGTTTGCAAGGTTCAAGTGTGTTCTGGCATGTGCGGTTTCAAAAATGAAAGTATGAGACTTTGATTGTTGATATTTCTTGATTCTAATGACATCAAGCGAAACCCTTTGGCAATCCAATTCTCTTATAATTAGTCATCATGCCTATTAGTTTGTGGGGCCTCAAGTGGATGTCTAATAAGTTTTTGAAGGCAATTTTGGAGGTTGCCTTGGTTATTTTGAGGAGATTGCAAAAGTGTCAGAAATCAAATTTTGGCAACGACCCACTTTGTCATTTTTGTTCTAGAGGCAAAGTAGATCATTTTCAGGCATTGGAGATCAAATTTGTTTCAGAACGAAAAAAAATTAGTTAGGCCCACAATGGGATCAAGCACACATCATGACAACTAAGGGTGTCTCAATATTGATTCCAATAATTTATTATTCAAATCACTTCGATTTAAATGGTGATGTCCTCAAAGGTGTGTGAGCTCTCCATTTGTTTTCGAGAAGTTGATGAGCACATACATGGGAGTAAAGGGTAAAAATCATCTAAATCATTAAATTATTTAAATGTGTTTCATTATCATGAATACTTGAGGTAAAAATAATTATTTAAAAAAAAAAAAATTAATATGAGAGTGTTCTATTTTCATGGTGGCAAATTAATTTTTAGTTTCCCTGAAGATATTGCATAAGATCATTGGGAGAGCCCAAATTGAATAAGGAATGGGATGGGAGTGTGCGAGACCCAAAATGGTGCGGGGAAGCGGTTTCAAGATTTGCAGAGCACGGATTTGTTGTTGACAAGGCTTTAAAACTGTCGAGCAAATGCAGTTCGCAGGTGTAGAGCTAGAATCCATAACCATAGCCAGTACCCTCTCTGCGCATGCCATGATGGGAGTTTTGGAACGGGTATGGGTATCCATCGATTGCATAGGAGTTTTTTATCAGATGCTGTAAATTGCAAGTATCGTGGCAGATAAGTATGCAAGATGTGGGAGCATAACAGGGCACATAAATTGTTTGACATTCCTCAGAAGAAATGTCATTGCAAGGAACAAAATGAAATGATTGCAGAGTGAACTCTGCTGACCGCCTCTCTGCTGTGCTAAAATGGAGGTTTTAAAGACAATGATGCTCGAAGTCTGGAAGCAGAGATAGTTCCGATAAATTGTTTGACAAAATGCCTCACTCAAAAGTTACCATGTGGAAAGTGTAGAACCCCATATTTGTAGACTTCAATTTGGTAAAAGATCTTGAGAAACTTCCAATGAAATGGACGGGGTTTTTGTCATAGACTATAATTGGAAATGCCCTGTTAAAACTATCTACAAAACATAAAGCACGTTCAAATACGCATGAACTGTGAGGGTCTGAACCGTTTTACAGGAACGCCTCAAAGAAAGGTCATCCTAATGAATGCAATGATAGCAAGATTTGGTTTTTTAAGAAATTCCAAGCAACGCAGTGTGTGGGTATGAGGTCAAAACCTCCAGTCTCTGTGATTGTTCCTCCTACCTGCGTGAACAAGGAGCATCACAGTAGTCGTTGATATTTGTTGCTCCATCAAGGCAAAGTGTTTAACGGAAGGCTTGAAATAATGAAAAACATGGAAGCATACACATTGCATGTCTATTGTTTGACAAAATGTCTGACATATATGTGGGTTCTTTGACTACAAGAGTTGCAAGCTGTGCAGAGAGTGGATGGGAGCATTGGAACATAGTGTTCATCAAAGCATAATATTGTAGTTGCAAATGTTCTGCAGATATGTCTACAAGATAGGGAAGCCCAGACAAGGGATTTGAAATGGTTTAAAAAATGTCTTGAGCAAATTTTGCAGAGGGATGACTTGTTGAGAAGAATCTGGTAAAACGAATGAAAATGAGAATTATAGACAATGCACAATGTGAATTTTTTCTCAGAATGATCCAAAGATATATCATCACATGGGATGCAATGATGGCATGATTTGCATTCATGACTTTAGTCAATATCCTTCAGGCCTGTGATTGGCCATTTTCAAATAAGGCAAGGCATGAATTGTTTAGCAACTAATATCGGTGACTTGAAGGGCCAGTGATCAAAGTCATTTTGAAGCTGATTTATGATTGTGGGAAACATCAGTTTTGATTTGAAACAGTTGCTACTTATTGAAAAATCTTCAAAATGTCTATGAAGAGAAAGTGAAATGTATCAGTGATTTGACAAGGCTCTGAAAAGTATGATGGTGTAAAGGCTGAAGGATTATTGACAGATGTTATAGCTGGAAAAGGTCTGGTAAACATGTAACCAAAATATGGATGCATACACAAGGCCAGTGAACTGTTCTACGATGCCACAGAGAAATGTCATCTCATAAATATACTAATTGCAAGATTTGTAGACAGTGGATATGTTGGAAATACTTTGGTAAATTTGCATGCAAAATGTGGAATCACAGAAAAGAATGTATAGAAAATGACAGATTGAAGGCAAAAGGAATCCAAAGGCAACCTGAAGAATTTCTGACTGATGATATTAATGTGAAGATGGATAACAAATTTCTGAATGTGATTACTTGAGATAATTATTTCACAAAGGCAAATAATTTTTTTGTATTTTCTTAGGGAAATAATTATCTCAGTAAAAGACAAAAATATTTGCACAATGAAAAGATTGTTTGTCTTTTAGTTTATCTGGGCACTTGATTAGTTTTCTTGGGTAACTGATTAGTTTTTAGTTATTAACTGAATTTGAACAACTTGAAGTTGTTGTGCTCCCTTGTTTTTAATAAAAGGGAAATCAAGGTTGTTTGTAGGGGTTAAGTTCTAGACTCAGGAATAAGGGTAGATTGAATAGGCAGTGCTTTGGCCTAGAGGTGGGTTTATTTTATGACGGGTGGATATATAAATTTTTTATTGCAATGTCAATTAGTTCATGAAGCTCAAATAAAATGTTGCAGAATTTTCTCCTAATTTTGTTCTCTAATTTCATATAGATCATTGATATCAAGGGAATCCAGGGCCATCAGGTGCAAGATGCGTGATTTACTCTTGCCAGGGCAAAGTCATAGCTACGATCTCAAAACCTTTGGAGAATGACACTAATAACATGGCAGAATTCAAAGCCCTTCTAATTGGCCTCTCCCTCGGCTTAGGATTGAGGTTGGCTAAGTTAGAGATTGAAGGAGACTATGATTGAAGTGAACGCGGTTAGATCAAAATCTACACCAAATTGGAGACTTCAATCAATGTTGGAGGTGATTTTAAATATGATAAGCAGATTTGAACAGATAAGAATCAATCATATTTATAGAGAAGGGAATTATATGGATGTACTGGCGAAACAAGGAGCAGAAGGAATCAATTTCAAATAGATTTGTCCAGTACCAAAGCAAACATAATCAGAGGCACCTAAGCAGGTAAACTACATGGGCTAGATAGGAACACCAAGAAAAGGGTAAACAAAATTTAAAAAGCAGTTTTGGAGGGAAAATTTATGCGAAGAGGGCTTCCCATTTTCAAACAGAAAAGGTAGACGTTGGAATAGAGTACAAGGAGGGTTTAGATCAGAGGTCAAAATCCAAGCCCAAGTAGGATACGACATTGCCATTCTTCACTCGGTGGGATAAGGATGCAGAGTACTTGGAGTTAAAATAGTCAAGTGGCTAAGAGAAAGAGTTTTGGCAATGATGGGACATATCTTATTTCTTCATCCCCAATTTAGCAAATTTTGCTATGGTGGAAGAATAAACTCTGGCTAAATCTAGCAACATGCAAATATAAGATTTAGAAGCATTGGCCCCAAGATTTGTTAATGTGACTGAAATGACACACTCCTACAGGTACCAACTACTTTGGAGAGAAAATCACTGGCCAAAGTAAACAATGGTCAGTTCATAAGCTGGCAGTCAAAAAATGTTTTTTTCCTCGGGTTACTATATGATGGAATGTGGCAGAAAAAAACCATGCCTTCAAGCCTGTCATTCTAACCAAAAACCTTGAATCTGCTAGTGCTTGGTGTTTGTTTGTTTCGGTTCTTTGTACAGGATACAGGCTGAGGCAGTCAACATGGATACTCCTATCAAACTCAACTCCAACCAGCAACAAACAACCTTCGACACCCCAATTAACAAACAAAGGCTTCAAGAGATATCCAAGTATAGACATCGGTTGGTCTTACATGCAGTGAGGAAGGTATTGGGCTTTAATTTCATATGCACCATTCATCGCCACAGAATTAATTTAGATATATGTGATGGCTTCTTAGCTAGCATTTTGGTAGTAGGTGTGCGTAAGATTATGGCAGAAGAAATGTGTTACAGGGTGTTCGAGGGAGACTTCTTGGAGGGATTGCATGAGGCCATAGTGAACATAGATGATGACCTAACTACTTCTCTCCCCTGCGAACATGCAGTGGTGATGAGGGCGGGAGACCCATTCCCAGGACTTTGGAGTAGCCAAAGGAGAAACATTTACATTGGTACCCCTAGGAGGTTCTTCATCTTGTGGGGTGGGAATGAGAAGACCATACCATCAGAAAGGGAATGATGAAATAAGGAATAACCTTCCTTTCAAAGTTTTTGGGCATGCAGGATGGCCTAGATGAATCCTTCGAAGATGATTTAGACGAGAACTTGGAATGGGTCTACCAGTACATATATGATGAAAAATTAGATGGTTTGGGCAGCAACGACCCTTTCGAAAGTGAGGACGAACAAGAAGAAGAGGAGGAAGAAGAAGAAGAAGAAGAAGAAGAAGAAGAAGAAGGTGGGGAAGCAAAGGCAGAGGCAGAGGATGAAGATGAATTGGTAAGGTCTGAAATTTAGTACTCATCAATTGTTTATTATCAAATTAGGCCATCATATAGGAATACCCTCCTCAGCCTTGTGGAGCTCGAAGTGCATAAGGACTTTAGAGCCTTGTTAGTTGACCTTTTGTGTCCTCAATTTGTTGATAGTGTTGGTTGAATGTCCAATACCCAATTGATCAAGCACTGGTCTATGAGACTCTCGAATCCAATTTAAACACATTCATTGATATAAATCTCTTTGTTTTTGTTGTTTCCTTTCTTATTTGTTTAAGTTAGTTTAGTCATGACATCTTCTTGGTGTTTAAGGAGAATAAAGGTTGAAATGGAAAGATTTTTGTTTATATTGCCTCTATATTTTGGGATGAAGATGCCTAAATTATTCATACTCGAATGGATTCAAATTGTAATGCGATTCTACTTGAATTGAGTAAACTATGAAACACCCACTATTTGAAAGTTTGAGAGCCATCCATATTGACAAGGTCTAAAATTCAGTACTCATCAATTATTTATCATTAAAGTAGGCCCCCATATAGGAATACCCTACTCAATCCTATGGAGTTCAAAGTTTAGAAAGCCTTTAGAGCCTTGTTAGTTCGTCTTTCGTGTCCTCAAGTCAAGTGGATAGTTCTGGTCCAATGCCCTAAAACCCTAATCCCATGGTTTAGGTATTGTGTTCTTCTTAGGATTGAGGGTAGCAAGAAAAAGCACCAACTCTCTTTCTCTCTCTCTCTCTAGCCTCATTCATGCCAAGTGTATTTTCTTACGAGTTTCCAAAGTCATTTCATGAAATCCATTTTTGTAAATCTGGAAATGCTTGGAGTCCTTGAGATGACTTCTTTTGAGGCATAAAACTTTTTTTCCTTGTTTGTGCTTCAACACTTTGCAAACAAATCTACTAAATGGAGGAAGGTATGCAAACTATTGGCTTGCCACTTCACTATAGTTTAGAGGATGACTTTATTCATCTCTTGACCAATACAAAACCTAAACCATTTTCCATTATGGAGGTATTTATTAACTAGATATGGGGTGTTTGCATAGAGGCCTCACTTAGTGAACCTGGGTTATAGCACATGTGATCATAGCATACTAAATAATACCCCTATTTTCAAAAATTATTGCCCCAAAGTCATTTTTGTCAGCCTCTCCAAACCCACACCCCTTTTCTTATATAACACCCCCCACCCAAGTTAAAAAAACCACCACCCCACGTATAGGAAATATATTGCCCTATTTTTTGCCCATTTTAAACCCCACAATATGAATGCATGTGGTATTGCATTTTCCCATTAGTGAAGACCACGTGGGTGTTTGTCCATGGCTTCCCCCACGATCAAATGAAGCCATGATGCCCAATGAGGCCACAATTTTAACAAATAGTTAGAATTTATAGAAGGGTTTGTAGGGGTTGTTATGGAGCAGCAACTGAAGGAAGCATTGGATAGTTCTGACAATTAATTTTAGGTATGCTACTTGCATCATCATATTCTTTGAGTTTAAAGACATGATAAATATCTCTCTGGACATAAAAACTAATGTGTAATGTTCATTTTGATTATGTTTATACCTTGTACAATCAACACAATTTGCTATGTACTATTATGAACACATTTCTATTATGTCATACTTTGATGGTATCCCTGCTTCTCCCCCTCCTCTTAAGTTAGATCTATTTTCCTAGGCACCTTTTCATCATAGTGGGTTGGCTTAGATTGTTATATATAGAGAAAAATTATAGTAAAGGAATTAACTTTTCATAGATAATATATAGTTACAAATAAAATAAAAAGTTTGGAAAATATAAAACTTAATTGTAATTGAGAATTCCTATTGAAGTTTAGCTACTATCGTATTAATGATGCTATATTCAATTAAAAATTCGTGCATAGACAAGTACTTGGAATTGTAAAGGAAAAATAATTTGTTAGATTCTTCCTTTACATTTTCCCTTTACAGTTACAGTTTTCTGTATGAACCATTTGAAGTTGAATCATTTATAGAAATTGCTTAAAGAAATTTAATAACTATTGTGAATATAGATCTCAAGTGTTGTTACCATTTTTATTAGGAAACTTATTATAATGGTGATATCTATTCTAATGGGATATTATTGTATCATCATGGTTTTAATTAACTATACCATATATTTAATCACAAGGTGATGCCTTCAACACTTAATAAATATGCAACATATGTATATGTCATGATATATTTAAGGTAATAAGAGGATTGGAGGTTAATATTATATTGTGAAATGAATACATGTATATCATTTATGAGACTATGATGAGTTATTGTTTGTGATATATATGATATAGCTTATATTATGATATATGATCTTCAACTTGAACAATACTTTTAGGTATATATTCAATGGAGGTAAGGTATCCATGTAAACTTTGAACATAGTTGGAAATTTTATAATTATGGTTTATTAAATTGGGAATCAAATTTAGAAATGGTTCCTTTCTATTAAGCATGATCCCCTATTGGGAATCACTTATAGGAACCTTGGATATGAAAAACGAGAGAAATTAAAGATGGACAATTGTTCAATACTTACATAATTGTAAGATGTTTAAAAATTGTGACCATTGACTATATAGGAATTTATGTCTTTTAAAGATTAGAAGATTATTTTTATTAAATTAAGCATCCTAAGAAGGGGCCTGACCCTTACACAACCACAACCAAAAGGCATCAACAGATCAACAACGCATTAACAAAGGTGTTGGCTATTACAAGTGAAGGATTTACAAAAAGGATATACCATTAACAACACACTAGCAACACAACTAGTAACCCACATCAAGAGTGGGAAGCCAACTCACTCATGGTGGGGGGGGGAGGAGAATGAGAGATAGAGTGATCCTTCCTTTTTCAGTGGACAATCGTCCAAGCAATACTATCAATAGGGTCCCACAACATAGTAGTGGAACCCCCATTGTCAGACAGTCAGCACCAGGAGCAGAGTGTTGGCAACACTGTACATCATCCTCCAAAGACCAGAGCAGATTAGGAGCAGCATTCAGAGAAGGGTCTCTGTGGCCAAAAGAGATACCAACAATGAGAGGTGGAGTCAGGTCCACCAGATCAGAGGAGGCCAGTTCAACAAGAGTGTCACCCTCAGGGGGTCATCATCAGCTTGTGAAGAGTCCTCAGAGGTAGAATCAGAGGAAGAATTAGAAGCTCGGACAAAAGAGAACAATTTGTAGCCAGATGGCCATTAGAGAATCATCACCAACATCAAAATGGGAGGCCTTGATAATCTAGTGATTGAGTCCAAGGCTTGTCCCCAACCATGAGCAGCACATCCCTCAGAGGAAGTGTGGATATATCCATGTCAACCAAAATACAAGCAAAATTAGAGCAACCCAACAAAGTCGTAGCCTCATACACCTTCAAGAAATGGCCAATAGAGTTTATGATGGCCTCAAAGCAATAAATCCCCCAAAAAATGGAGTAGAAGATTAATACATAGCCTTGAGGTCATGGTGTTTAATCAACAAAAATGTAACAATACAATAGGGTTATAATACTTTATATCTCTAAATCATATTTGTAACCTTTCATTATTAGAAAAAAGGGAGTAAAGGTGGCATGAAGAATTAGTCAACTCATGTATTCTACCAAGTCAATATCTACAATTACAAGTGCAAAATTTTATCTACTACAAGAACCAAGTAGTACAGGAATAATGGGTTATGGAATAAGAAAAATGAAACCTGAATGCTAAAAATATTAACACTAATATTGTGGAGTGTATATCTTATATGAAGACAAGTTTAGCATTTCCAATTACCTCAAGTGTGACTCAAACATTGACCATGTTTGATGCATGTTTGTCAACATTGATATGTCTATGAGAATAAAAAATGAATTTAAGTAGCTTTATTAGGATGATGTCCTATATTTTTATTATACTCAATATCATTGAACCCGAAGTGGGATGCCACTTATAGGCTCAGAGACGCTTTGAAATAATCTTGCATCATATCAAAATATTGTCTACATGATATTTATTGACTTCTTAAGTACTCTACTTGATAAAGGAACTAACATGGGAACCAAGGAAGGGTACTGTGGTTATTTTTTATTATTGTATGTTTGTGTAATAATTGTGGCTAATGTAAGGTAACACCTGTGTTGTAAGGCCTACAAGGTTTCAAATACTTGGGATACTGAAATTGCAGGACATAGTGTTATAATGAGACGATTTCAAGATGTACGAAATCATTGGCCATTTGCAAATTCTATTGTGGTGACAATAAGTGTCATAAGTTGATTTAATGTCATTTTATTCCCGTCTTAATGCAACAAAAAGATCTATCATATTTTTCCAAAATGGTATTTGGGCATTGGGGTAAAGGATTTTATATGACTACAAGTATGATCTATTGACCCCTTGAGTATAAGAACCTCAATGTTGAACCTATCATTTGAACTTCCAGTGGAATTTCTTTCCTATGGATTTTGTGTGAACCAAGGTTAGTTGGGGTGGAGAAATCAACCTAGCCCCTATGTTGATATGAAAAAACCTTGAGAACGTGTGTAGACATCCTTTGAGAAGCCTTGTGAGGAGAACTACATGTAACTTTGATATGTTTGGAAGTTAGAACATAGGTAGTCCTTGGGTGAAGGATACCCTTGGGACTTAATGTTTGTAGGGGGAGAATCTAGCGTGGGTGGTGATTAGGTTAGAGACTTGCTTACCACCATGTCAGGAGATGAAGAAGGAGGGTTGTCTTCAAGGATGACCAATGCAGAGATTGTTAAGTACTTGAGGGATCAAAGACTAAGGAAGGATGCACAAAGAGACATAGAGATGCAACAAGTAATGGATGAAGTAGAAAGGCTTAAGGAAGAGCTTCGTAGGAAGACTAGTGGCAACTCTGAGGATGTTGAGGAAGGAAGTGAAGAAGAACCCCTTTAGTAGGAAGAAGAAGAAGTTCCTGCAGATCAGAGGTTGTTAGTGAAGACTCTCAAATCCATGGAGAGGAGTACCATGGACTCTAAGCTTGACTTACCCACCTATGATGGGAAGATGGATCCTGATGCTGCTATGGAGTGGGTAGATGCCCTCTCAAGTTTCTTTGATTGTGAAGATATCCCTGAGAATCAGAGGATAAAGATGGCCAAGTCAAAACTCAAGGGCTCTGCACTTACATGGTGGAACTTCACTCAAGATGATAGGGTGAAGAGTGGAAAGAAATGAATCACCACTTGGAAGAAGATGGTGAGCAAAATCAGGGAAGCATATGTCCCTAAGGACTATGAAGTCCAACTCCATAAAAGGAGGATGAGTTTGAGACAGAAAGAGATGAATGTCTCATCATATACTGAAGAATTTTAGAGGCTTGTCATGAAGACCAAGATGATAGAGCAAGAATGTGAAAAACTTGCAAGATACATGCAAGGTTTGGAGATCTCCATTTAAGATGAGTTAAGCCTAACCAGTCCTACAACAATGCAGCAATGCTTTCAATTAGCATTAAAATTTGAGGAGAAGTTCAAAAGAAAACAAGACCAAATGAATAGGGGCAGAGGCAACAGCAACAACAATAACTTCAACAAACATTTCAGGGGTAGAGGCAACTCTTGGGGTAGGGGACAGTCAAGTAATAGCAGCAAACCTTTTGATCAAAACCAATCAGAGAGGAATGAGACCAATGCAAGAGGAAATTTCAGAGGTAGGAGACCCTTTGGCAGAGGAAGAGGGAATGGTCCCTTGAGATGTTACCATTGCAATCAACTTGGACACCATGTTGGAAGATGTCCTGAGAAAGGGCGCAATAATCAGGGAGAAAGAAGAGCACAACTAATTCATGAAGACAATCAAGGTGACAATCCAAATCCTAGAGATCTAGAACTAGAAGAAGGCATAAATCTGATGATGAGGCAAACATTTCTGCAAGTACCATAGATCATGGAGCCATCACAAAGAAAGAATTTGTTCAAGACAAAGATAAAGTGCCAAGGAAAGGTATGTAACTTTCTTATAGATTCTGGTTCAACTGAAAATATGGTTTCTAAGGAAATGGTACAAAAGTTAAATTTGAATAAAGTACATCATCCTTGTCCTTATCATGTATCTTGGCTAACCAAAGGGCAGCAAACTTTAGTAATTGAACAAGCATTAATAGAATTCTCCTTAGGTGACTATAAAGACAAAGTCTTGTGTGATGTCATTGAAATGGATGCTTGCCACCCCTTGTTAGGCAGGCCTTGGCAGTATGATGTGGATGCCACACATAACTGCAGGAAAAACACCTACACCATTGTGAAGGAAGGAGTCACCTATACCATGAAGCCACTGCCTAATCAAAAAGCCAATAAAGAATTCACTGTTGTAGTCATTGGTAGAAAGGAAATGGAAAAGACATTGAGGGAATCAGATAATGAAGGGTGTGTGTTGGTTTTGAAACCCAAGGACAATGAAGTCTCCAAAAAGATAGAAACTATACCAAGAGAAGTCAAAGAGCTACTAGATAAGTATAGTGATGTGACCACAAATGAACTACCCCCTACCCTCCCACCCTTGAGAGACATTACCCACCAAATAGACCTCATGCCTGGTGCTTCTTTCCCCAATAAGGCACCCTACAAGTTGACCCCTAATCAAAATGTTGAGATCTCAAGACAAACCAAGGAGATGTTAGAAAAAGGATTGATACAAAAGAGTTTAAGCCCATGTGTTGTCCCATCAGTCCTAGCACCCAAAAAGGATGGAAAATGGAGGCTTTGCACGAATAGCAGAGCCATAAACAAGATTACAATCAAATATAGATTCCCTATCCCAAGGATAGAGGACTTGTTAGACAAACTTGGCAATGCTTGTCATTTCTCAAAAATAGATCTAAATTTTGGTTATCATCAAATCATAATAAGGCCTGGAGATGAGTGGAAGACTGCCTTTAAGACCACTGAAGGCTTATATGAATGGCTTGTAATGCCATTTGGGCTAAGCAATGCCCCAAGCACATTCATGAGGCTCATGAATGAGATTTTCTCTGATTTTATGGGCAAATTTGTTGTTATTTATCTTGATGACATTCTGATTTTTAGCAGCAGTAGGGAGGAACATTTAAACCATTTGGAGCAGGTGTTGAGAAGACTTCATGATCACAAGTTGGTCATCAATTTGGAAAAGTGTACATTCATGCAAAGAGAACTCACCTTTTTGGGATTTGTCATATCCAAAGGAACCTTAAAAATGGACCCAAACAAAGTAGAACAATTGTGAGTTGGCCACCTCCTAAGTATCAAGGTTATGTGAAAATTTTCCATGGTCTTGCTACATTCTATAGAAAGTTTATCAAGGATTTTAGCCATGTGTGTGCTCCAATGTTGGATACAATTAAAGGAGGTCGGAAAACTAAATTTGTTTGGACAAAAGATATTGATGATGCTTTTCAATACTTGAAAAATAGGGTAGCACAATACCCTATCCTAACCCTACCTAATTTTAACAAAGTTTTCACTGTGGAAAAGGATGCAAGTTACCTAGCAATTGGTGTTGTTTTGAGTCAAGAAGGGAAAGCTATAGCCTTCTTCTCTAAAAAGTTAAATGATGCTAAGAAAAGATATTCTACTTATAATCTTGAGTTATATGCAGTAGTGCAGGCTCTCAAGAAATGGAGGCACTACCTCCTACCTAAGGAATTTGTATGTCAGATTTGTACCCAAGAAATGGAGGCACTATTTTTGAGGGTTTTGTCTTGTTTTCAAGTTTGGAAGTGTTTCCACCATGGGATTTACATGACCTCTGGTGGGAAGCTTCTTTGTAATATGATTTCCATGATTCTGCAAGTAGTTTTCATGTTCATGCAGGGGGGATGGCTGCTTGAGCGAGCCTTAGGTGTATATCTCTATGTATGCATCAAATCTATAAATGCATAAACAAGCATATCTCTCAGACAGCAAAGCACAAAGGCATGTAATTGTGGATTTAGTACTGTTTTGGCACCCTCTAAACATTCCAATTGGTTTCAGAGAGGTAGTCCCTTGTTTGTTAGTACTTTCTTCTTTAATGGAGGGGCCTAATTAGCCCTTTAGACCAGTCTAAATACCTTCGATTTAGCCCCTCTAATGAATCATCAAATCCTTCATGCTCCTGTCCTAAGTGTAACTTTGTAAAGGGTATTTGAATCTGTCATTCAAATCCCATGTCCTTTGGAACTTTCCAAAGATATCTTGACTATACTGCCTGGACAAGGCTACAAGCCTAGACTGGACTGTCTAGCAAAAACACTAGCAAACCCCAATCAGTTTATTTGGGTGGAAGTGTAGGGATTATTTGATCTCCCCTATGATGACTAAGATCCCTATTTACCTCTATGTGGATTAGTAGCCCTGGTAGTCATATTTGCACTAAATTTGGTATATTGAATCCTTGAGGATCCATTTCAAAATGTACCCTTATAAGCCATTCACCACTTCTAGGTCCATAAGGGGTATTGGGAACATGTCTCATGTCAATTTCTAAAGGGTGTGAGTGTCAGGGTTGGTCACTCCTCATTAGAGGGAGTTAGATCCACTAATTGGACAAGTTGATACCTTGCCACTTGCATAAGTGGGTAACTATAGGTATTGGGTTTGTTTGAAATTTATTTTACCTTCCCATCTTTGTAGGCTTTAGAAGAGGTCATATTGTGTTTTCTCTATATATTTGTTATGTATTTGAGAAGCTTAACCCTTGATTTATAGGAATTTATGCATACACTCCTAAATTAGTCGATCGTGTTATAGTTATTCATTTGTGTAGTATTGTGAATCTTGTTATGTACGATTCTCACAATTATGAACCACCGAGACAATTATGTAGTAACAGGCAGTCATTAGGCTGTGCTAATGATCAATGTTTGGGCTAATGCAAGGGATTAGTTAGTATTCACCTAGTTCACAAAGGTGAAGTTTCCAAGGCTACCCTAGATGTGATACAATAACAACTAGTAGGTTGTCATTGGACCATGTTTATGGCTACTGTTGTATCTTTTGGATTAGCCAACATTCACCTAGTTCACAGAGGTGAATGACTACTAGGGGCAATCTAGGATTTGATACGATAATGGTTGCATGTGTAGTTGAATTACCATATAAGTAGTGGTAATCATAGCTAGCCATTCTATTGAAAAGGTTCACTAGCAGACACGTATAATACAAGCGTGATAAATGTAAAGAGATACCTAGGATTATGAAGAAGATAACTGACAATATCACTAAGGTCACCAAGTGGTATGTGTCAAAAGCTACTTCTTCTTGGTTGGATAGACTTGTTGCTCATGGCCTATAGGTGATTGTAGTTGAAATCCACCAAGCTAGGTTGGTTCATTACTTGTGGATATCGTTGGGATTGATGATGGACCCATGGTGTAGTATGGGATGCAATGAATCCTCTTTCTCATTGTTTTATGGTATATTGACCTTATTTGGTTGAGATAGGACCCCTGGTGCAGTATGGGATGCACAAAGTCCTCTTCCCAAGTCTTTGTTGGTGCAAAAGACTAGTGAAGGGAATTGGACCCACGGTGTAGTGTGCAATGCACTGACATTCCTTATCTTTGAGATGCATTTTGGATGGGGAATGATTAGCCATTGTAGATGAGCCAATCACCATTTTATTTGTGATGCGTGTATGATCCAATAACTATTGTCTTTGTGATTCATGTATGATACAATCACTATGTTAATCGTGATGCTTGTATGACCTAGTCATTATTGTCCCCATGATTCATTTATGAGCCAATCACTATTGTCTTTTTTATGTATGCTTGAGCTACTCACTATGTATATGGTATATGGTAAAGTTATCCATCTTCTGTACCTGTGATGTGTATGAGCTTGTCCTTTGTTTACATATGATGTATACTCAAGATAATTATATGTGCATGATTTGTGATATGGCCCCTGTGCATATATGTAAGTTGGTATAACTAATTATTGATGATGATGGGTATGGAACCAATGCCTTATGTCAATGGATATATATTTCATTTACGTGGGACTAAGTTAATAGATTACACTTAATTAATACTCATGGTTTAAAGAGAGATCAAATATCTCATCAAGAGGAGAGAGTATACTCCCTCTTAGGGAAAACTATGAATCCTCTAACTTCCCATGAGAGGATACATAGGCAGGGTCATCAAGAATGAACCCTCAAGGCTTAGGTGTGGGTCTAAGTGATAACCTTAATTATGGAAGTTTAGCACTATCAAGTGTAAGCATATATTGCGTTATTGAGTCATTTACGTCATTAACAAATGATATTTTAAATCACCACTTCTAAATTAAATGGAAGTTGCTTGGTTGATTAAATTAATAGTCGATTTTAAGTGGAAAAAAAATTAGTGGCCAAGCGGTGGATTTTACATAGGTATCAGAGCAACCTGGTTCAAACGTTGGACCTTAAAGCTCACTTGGCACTGGGAAAAGTAGACGTTAATGCACTACATATCCACTATAACTAAGCTAGTTTCTTGATATATACAAAGTTGAAGTTAATTTCTTAAATAGACTTTGACGTTGTGAGATTAGTGGCTAGTCATAATTAAGACAAGCTAAGGTGAATGCAAATATAATTTGTAAATACAAAATAAGAGTGGCATAGTGAAAGCTTAACATATTTAACGATTGTTATATCCATGAATCACTTTGTTTTGATTTTATCCCTTATTGTGAGGAATGTTTCATTGCACATTTTAGATTATTGAGAATTCCTCTCATTCTATGGACCTATCTTAAGAAAAAATATGGCTTCACGCACGCCAATTGCATTTCCCTGAAGAAAAAAAATCAAATTAGAATAATAACATGTGTTGCATAGCCTAGCCTCATTCATGCCAAGTGCATTTTCTTAAGAGTTTCCAAAGCCTTTTCATAAAATCCATTTTCTACAAATTTGGAAATCCTTGGAGTCCCTGAGATGACATCTCTTGAGGCACCAAACTACTTTCCTTGTTTGTACTAATAACACACTTTGGAAGTAGATCTGCCAAAGGAAGGACACTCTGCAAATTGTTGGCTTGTCACTTCACTATGGTCTAGAGGATTACTGTAGTCATCTCCTTTCCAATATAAACCCTAAATCAATCTCTGTTGTGGAGCTATTTATTAGCCATATATGGGGTGTTTTTCCATGGTTTCCCCCATGATCACATGAAGCCATGGTGCCTAAGGAGGCCACAATTTTAGTAGGTGGTTGGAGTTTATAGAAGGGTTTGTAGGGGTTGCTATTGAGTAGTAACCAAAGCAAGCATTGGATAGTTCTAACAATAAATAAAGCAGTTACAAATAGATAAAACCATCAATTTTAGGTATGTTACTTGCATCATCATCGTCATATTCTTTTAGTTTATAGACATGATAAATGTCTCTCTCAACTTAAAAACTAATGTCCATTGTTCATTTTGATTATGTTTAGTGATCCCTTCTACAATCAACATAATTCAATGTGTACTATTATCAACAAATTTCTATTATGTTACACTATGATGGTGGTCCTACTTCTCCTCCTCTTAATTTAGACGTATTTTCCTAGTCATTTTTGGATCATAGTCGTTTGGCTCTCAAATAAATTGCTTAGACAATCGAACAGTACTTGGTTTGGTTAAGATTAAAGTCAAATTCCTCTAGATTATTATAGAAGTTATCCAAATTCATCTAGATTCATAAGTTCTTTACTGTGAGAACTTTGTTTTGATAGTAAGGGAATTAATTGTTCATAGACAATATATAGTTCCACATAAAAAAAAGTTTTAAAAAATAAAACAATAGCGATTGAGAAATCCTACTGAAGTTTTAGCTACACAATCATATTAATGATGTGATATTCAATTAAAAATCCATGCAAAAATAAGTACTTGGAATTGCAAAGGAAAAATAATTTGTTAGATTCTTGCTTTACATTTTCCTTTTATAGTTACAAATTTCATGTATGAACCATCCAAAGTTGAATCATTTATAGACATTTCTTAGAGAAAATCAAAACTATTTTGAATATAGATCTCAAGCATTGTTACCATTTTTATTAGGATACCTATTCTAATGGGGATATCAATTCTAATGGGACATCATTATATCATCATGGTTTTAATCAACTATACCACATATTTAATCACAAGTTGATGCATTCAAGACTCATTAAATATGGGATAGATGTATATGTCATGATATAATTAAACAAAATAAGAGGATTGGAGGTTAATATAATAGTGTGAAATTAATACTTGTATATCATATATTAGACTATGATAGCTTATTGTTTGTGATATTTATGATATAGCCTAATTTATGTTATACGAACTTCAACTTGAACAATACTTTGAGGTATATATATTTGATGGTGGTAAGAAATCCATGTAAAGTTTGAACATAGATGGAAATTTTATAATTATGGCATATTAAATTGGGAATTGAATTTAGAAATGTTTCATTTCTATTAAGCACAATCCCCTATTGGGAATCACTTATAGGAGCCTTGGATATGAAAAAGCGGAGAAATTAAAGATGAGTGATTATTCAATACTTAGATAATTGTAAGATTTTTGAAATGTGTGGCCATTGAATATATAGGGACTTATGCTTTTGAAGATTAGAAGATTGTTACATAGAATTGATGTTACGGTGTTTGATCAATAAAATGAACAACACAATAGTGTTCTAATACTTTATATCTTTCAATCATATTTTAACCTTTCATTATTAGGAGGGAGTAAAGGTGATATAAAGAATTAGTCAACTCTATATGTATTCTATCGTGTTGGTATTTACAATTACAAGTAGCATTCAACTATAAATGTCAAGTGCAAACTTTTATGTACCCGAAGAACCAAGTATTATAGGAATAATGGGTTATATAATAAGAAAAATGAAACCTAAATGTTAAAAATATTATTACCACTAATATTGTGGAGTGTAGTACTATGGAACCCAAGGCAAGGTATTACTCAAGACTCCTTACCTTATAATGCTTCTTATGCAAATTCCTTTCCATGGTAAAATCTGCCTTTGACAAGCAGAGTCAAATTATGCCCCCCTTCTTGGAATTTCTCACGAGGCGTATGGTCATAAGGCCAAGATTAAAATTTGCAATAGTCACAACCAATATGGAAGAAACATGGCAAGGTAATCAACCATTGGGGAATCCCAACATTGACTACCCAAAAGAACCACAAGCATCACCAACCCAACAATTTATTCTACATGGTTTTTACTCCAATCATAAGAAACATCATAGCAAGGTAAGAGTGAATATATGGCAAGCATTGCACTTAAATCTACCTAGGCAATTACTTTCTACACTTTCAATTATCATTGTTATTACTTAGATATAATTTAAATATTTTTCATATTTGAGTACGAGGATTTTACTTGAATACCCACAAGGGGAATAATCGAGGTAAATCCCCTTCAAACATTTCAATCGTACAAGGTTCATGTTAAAAAAGTGTGCTTGCTAGTGACTCGTGAAGCATTTTATGCAATCTAACTATTGGTGCAAATCTAACTATCTAATTCTAAGATGAGGAAATTTGTGTTCCTTGATTTAACTTACCCTCTAGTTTTGTGTGTGTTTGGTGACACCCTTGACCTTTAATCATAAACCCTCCTTATTTCACTTGTGAACTTTGCTCCAATTTTAATTATCTCTCATATTGTTTATGATATTATTAAGTAGCAAACTAGGGTGTTGACCCTTTAGAAACAAATTGAGTGCATGACAAACAAAAATCAACATGCCACTAAAAACACTTTAATACTACATAAGCATCAATGTTTTTAACATACATAGTACCAAAAGCAACTTAAAAAAAAACATTAAGTTATCCAAGTAATTGTTCCCAATTTTCTATGGGGAATTTGAAGATCTCCTTATGAGAACTCGAACTTGCACCCTCATCCTTCTCCTGCAACAAACAGAGCATGGTCTAGAACCTATACATAATTTTTGAACTAAACTTGAAGGGGAGGACCATTTTTGCTAGGAGATCAATAACTTTGTATATGAGGCAAGCATTTTCCTTAACCGTCTAGTCACACTTCAAGCAATTGTGATGTGCAGGTTGAGCAAATTGAATAATTGGGGTAGTGTTTGAAAAGCTCCTTACAAGAACTTGCACCCTCGTCCTTCTACAACAGATAGACGTGCTCTCAAACTTGTGCATAACCTTGGAACCAAACTTATAAAACTTACTGAAAAATATTTGGCATGGACTTTCATTATGACATGAAATTTGGTAGTGTGATTCATTATTGTGATCTTGATTTGCATGTAGATCTATATATTGGCAAATCTTATTCTTTCTTTCACATGAAGACTACTATCTTTTTAAATTGTTGGTTATGTGATTACTTCGTGTGACTTTAATTTGCATGTAGATCCATATGTGCAATTCTTATTCTTTGTTTCACATGAAGATTGCTATCTCTTTAAATTGTTGATTATGTTTCCATGTAAAACAGGCACTACTTTAAAAAAAAGACTAAATGATCAAATATGTATTTTACCTTTTCTCCTACTTCTTACTTGTAGATTAATGTTGTTTCTAACTTGAACACACTTTTGCTAAATTGACTAACCTCATGTTGCTAATATTTTCCCTCATTAATATAGATTGATGCAATTTTAAACTATGAAACTATAATTTTAAAAGTATATAAAAATATATGAAAATTGATTAATAATAAAATAACAATAAAAAATTATTTTACACAAATAAATATCTTATTATCAATATTTAATTATTTACTCAAAATAAACATATAAAATAAGATTAGAATAGCTACACGTAAAAAAGCAGGACTTTTCGAGCACCGTAAATGGCTTTAGAGAAAGAAACGCGTTGCAATGTATATTCACGTTTCTAGAAATATTGAATTGTTTAAATATGTAAAACTTCAGGGCAACATCTATATGGCACCCAAAACAGCACCCATCATGCGTGATAGACATGATGTAATACTGGCATGCATAACTACAACTAGTATTAATATTAATTGATTTGAATAGTTCGTAGAAAGGGACGGTGAATTAAAGGCATTATAAACAAGAGATGAATTAAAGTCATTATAAAAGCTCGCTGAAATTTCATTTTTCTCAATTGAAAGTATTTTTATTTGAAAAGATATATTAAATATTAATATTAAATATTGTATAAATTGGTATAAAATGTAAAATATAAAATATAAATTACAATGTATTATAATATTTAAAATTTAAATATAAATAATATATATTTCTACTAACTTTTTGAAGAAATATATTATTATGATTAAAAATAAAAAGATGAAAAATTAAATTTAGACTAAAAATTAATATAAATAAATTTAAATTTAAATTTATGTAAATTATATTTTTATATAATTAATATAAAGTATTTAATTAATTGGAATATATATAATATTAAATATTAACATTAAATTTTAAAAACACTTAATATCATTTCTAATACAATATATTTCAAATAAATTTAAATATAATATATAATGCATATATTTTTGTTGGTATATTTTGATTTTAATTAGAAGAAAATGAACTCAAAAAGTAAAATACATACACCCATAAATTGTTGAGCCAATTGTAAAGACAAAACAATTTATATGAATGTGGCACTTGATTATAACACTAATGGGTGTAAATGACCAACAATTTTTATAACATGAAAAAAAACAATGTTAAAAGAAATTAATAATTACCCATGCATAAAATTAAAAAAAACGTGCAAAGCAAAATGTTCCTCAAAACAATTACCTAATGACAACTTTCACAATTTCTTTATGTAAACCTAATGACAATGTTCACAAGAAAGCACATTTTGTTATAAATAAAATATTTATTAATTTATAAGTTCACTAATGTATTTCTTGTAAATTATTTTTAAATAATAAATATTTTACATTTATAAAAATTACTTCCATATATAATTAAAATTTTAGTTAATTTTTATTAAAGTAAAACTCAAATTGAAACATAGCAATTAAAATTATTATCCTAATTTTAACATCTCTCATTAATTCATAAGCTTAATCAAAGTCTTACACTAATTAAAAAATCTAATGAAATCAATATTGCAATTTAATGACTTTTTTTGTCATGAAATGTGACATAAGCTCGATTGAACAAATGAAAAAGGGGAGAAAAAAGTTTGAATTAAAAAAAAAATCTATCAAACTATATCCATTCACTTTTTCTTATTATGTATAAAATCAAATTGTGAATGTAAAACCAAAAACCAAATTCGAAAAACTAGATAATAAAACTTATAAATAAATCCACCCCCAAAATATCTTGAAAACAATTTTTTTTTTTGTAAAAGATATAACAATAATTTACATTTCCCCTTTTAATTTTCTTGTTGTACAATGATACAAGGCTTGTGTGCATGTCTTGCCATGATTCTATTAACATGATTCTATTAGATCCATACAAATACATCAGAAATAGAATTGAAAAAATATTACAATCATAAAATACATCATAAAATTTTAGATCACAAATAAATACAAAATAATAAATCAATGGAAAAAAATTAAAACACAATTAAGAATACATTGATTGATCTCAAACATGTAAATGAACCAAGTTGATCACATGCTTTTATAGAATTTTAATGGTTAATTGCATACTTAAAAAAGAAAATAGACGATGTTAAACTACATTGAATGATTGGTGCATGTGCTTTCAAGAAAAAGAGTTGCAGTGGTAAAATTAAAATTAGGATAATAATTTAATAATTGCTATGTTTCAATTTGAGTTTTAGTTTAATAGAAATTAACTAAAATTTTATTTATATATTAAAGTAATTTTATAAATGTTGAATTATTTAAATGTAAAATATTAATTATTTAAAGATAATTTACAAGAAATAAATTAATGAACTTATAAATTAATAAATATTTTATTTATAAGAAAATGTGTTTGTGAAGTGTCACATTTATATAAATTGTTAATTTTATACTCCTATAATTTTTAAGTAATTTTGTTTCTAACATTTGATATTAATATTTGATATATAAATTATATTACACATATTCTAATTAATTAAATACTTTATATTAATTATATAAAAATACAATTTACATCTATTAAAATTAAAATTTAATTATATTAATTTTTAGTCTAAATTTAATTTTTCATCTTTTTATTTTTAATCATAATAATATTTTTCATTGTGATATTGCTATCAAGATTCAACTGTGTAGTTTTTGAGTCAAACTCATTGACCCATAATTCATGAGTAGTGGTTCACATGAACCCATCTCTCATGAGAATGAATGGAACACTTAGCACTCATTGGATCTAGGTGATGCTCACAGAGGTGAAGCACTAGGACTTCCCGAGAGGTCACCCATCCCAGTACTACTCCAACTCGATTATTTTAAATTTTAGATTTTATACCATTTTATACATATTTAATATTTCTTTTCAAATAAAAATACTTCCATATGAAAAAAATGAAATTTCAACTTTAATTTATCTCTTGTTTCTAATGCCTTTAATTCACCGTCCCTGTCTACTGACTATCCAAATCAATTAATACTAATACTAATACTAACCGTAGTACGGTTATGCATGCTAGTATTACATCATGCCCAACACGCATGATGGGTGCCGTATAGACGTTGCCAACTCCAAGCTTTTATCCGTTGACCATTGTGTATACAACACCCAAAATGTACCTTTTAAACTGTAATTAATAGAAGGAAACTTATTTTTAAATAATTAATAATGGGACATTCTTTCACTGAAGTTTCTAAAAACCTGTGCTGACATCAACCACGCAAATTAGAACACAAATGAAAATACAATTTTATATTCAACAAAGTTGAAAAAGTCGACACATGTATCTAAATATTGACAACTGTCCAATCCTTTCAGCTTTTTGTTCATTTTATACTGCTGTTCGGCAATGGTTGGGCACTAATTTTAAAAAAACGCAAGCAGTCAACAGTTAAATTGATGTTCAAATATTACTGGATAAGATAGGATTATACATACAGAGACCGACAGATTAAAAAATAATGATAATTTGATAAATGAGTTTGACTTTATACAAAATTATAGATGAATAATGAGTTTGACTTTATACAATATACAAAATTATAGATGAATAAAAGCTCCCCCGGTTGAAGAGTCAATATTTTAAATACAGTTAATAATATATATCTTATCAAAAAATCTCTCTCAAACATAACATCCTTTTCATAAGATAGGTGAAACAACTATCTTTTATATATAAACAAGCATTTTTACATACTTTTGAAAATTATATAAACAATATTACACGTTGTCATCACTTGACTTCAAACCAGCACGCAGTTTAAGGGGCTCGGTTTCTTCGAATTTCAAATAAAAAAAGCAGAATTGAACAAGTACACCCAGTCAGCTTACAAGCAGACATTTTTGACTGAACCCAATCTGAGATGACCCTCGTTAAATACTACAACCATTGGCCATGTACCCTTCAATTTAATGGCTTCCGGAAAGGAAAAATCGTTCCCTCTACAAATGCATTGCCAGGCGGTTGGTGTAATACCAATAATTATTTGGTTGAATTTGGCCGTCTCTACTGTTGCACAATGCAATATTCAAATATGTGGGTCGCAGAATGTGAGCTACCCGTTTTGGATAGACAATCCAAGTTGTGGATACCCAGGTTTTCAGATCACATGCAGGGAAAAAGAGAATGGGAATTCAAGAGGTCTATTTCTTGGAACTGGTGTGAATGGTACACAGACAGAGTTAGAGATCCTGGAGATCGATTATACCGGCTCTCTCACCATAAATTCCACTTCTCTAAAAGCCATGTCGTGTCATAATACAGATGATGCCTCTGTGATGTTTGAGTTGCCTGCAAAAGGGCCCTTCACCATTGCCTCCACCAACAAATTCGTGGTCATAGGTTGCAGATCAAAAGGTTCTTTCAAAGTTAGTGGTGGGGGAGTGAACTGCACAATTACTACATGTGATAATCAGCATGATCCAAAATACTGCAACAACTATGGGTGTTGTGAATCTGGAATTCCAGGAAATAAGAGGGTTATAAATTTCACAGGAGGGGGAATTAGGTATGCGGCTTTCCCCGCATGTGGGTTCTCCACTATTCTTGATCCAGCTACATGGTACTTACCTCCGAACCCTAATGGCGCCATTGACCGCGGTTATTATGGCCTCCGCCTCAACTGGGCTATCGGCCAAGGGAATTGTTTGACGGCCAATGGAACACCCAATTACTCTTGCGCCGGGGCTGCCCAATGTTCAAACGGAACAGGGGGCGGCCACATATGCCAATGTCTTCCGGGCTATGAAGGGACTGGTTATTCTAACGGCACTGGTTGCACAGGTATGATTTCAACAATTTATCCAATTTGACACTGTTATGGTAGGAGTTTCAGTTGGTTGAGATTTTTTTGAAATATTTTGTAGGTATTCTTTGTGCAGTTTAAATTTGAAAGTATTCGTTAAAAAAAATATGAAAACTGATAGTTTGTATATTCAAGCCAATAGAATAATTAAGTATGAAATAATAAAAAGCTATCATTGAGAAATCAAAAATTTCAGATGATTAACAAGTGGCGGGGAAAAAATCTTAGTGAGGTAAATTTTAGTCCCACCCTGCTCAAATTTTAAAACTAAAAACTAAAAAAGTAGGGATTAAAATTATTCAAAGAAAGTTTCTGATTAATCCTGTATTATATTTATTTTTTGTTTTATAGTCTTACTATGATTCAAAAAAACTTCTAGTTAATCCTATAAAACAAAAAATTGTTCTTTCATGAAGCCCCTGCTCCTTCATTATAGATCCTGAAGCTCCCATAAGACTGCAGCCTTACTGACATCATATTTCTTTTTTATTATCACTACCCTCCAGATTTACATCACTCTTTGACAATGATAATGGATGTACAGATGTGGATGAATGCAGCCGACACTTGGATCAGTGCGTTGAACCATCACAAGGGGGTGTATGTTACAATTTACCTGGTTCTTACAATTGTTCATGTGCAAAGGATTACAATGGAGATGGCTTTCAAAATGGGACAAGATGTCAGTCACCAGACTCAAATAGATCCGCTATTCCTGCAATAATAGGTAATCTTTTAGTTTCAGATTAAACAACACATTCTTAGTTTTGACTCATTTAGATGGCTCAGCTTAAATCACACTAATAAGATCATCTTATTGAAAAACAGAATGAGCTGAGACATCTAAACAAGTCAAAACTTAGAATGTGGTTTTTTAACCATGCATTATGTCTCATATTTTTAATTGTCCTTATGATCCAAAATCTAGATATTTGGGAATTTGTTTTATTGCCAACTATAATTTTGCTTCAACTTCTGCTCTGGTAAAATATACAGGATCCATCTCTTCAGTTGTTGTTATCTGTGTAGTAGCGTCTATTTTGGTTTGGTGGCTAAAGAAACGCCACTTGAAACTTGTGGAGGCCAAGTATTATCAGCAGTTGCAGCAATACATTGCTTCTAAAGGGGGTAGAGAGAGCCTGAGAATGTTTTCTGCAGATGAATTAGAAAGAGCTTCTAATAATTATTCAAAGGAAATGGTGTTGGGAAGTGGCGGCTTTGGAATTGTGTTCAAAGGCATTCTATTGGATGGTACTCTTGTGGCCATTAAAAAGTCCAAACAAGCTTTAAATCTAGAGGATGACCATGAGTTTCTTAATGAAGTTGCAATTCTCTCACAAATAAATCACAGAAACATAGTAAAACTACTAGGATGCTGCATACAAACTAAATTCCCATTGTTGGTATCTGAATTCGTTCCAAATGGAACACTCTATGAACATTTACAATTCAGAGAGGTGTCTTTGCCTTGGGCATCACGTCTAGAGATTGCAATTGAGACAGGGGAGGCTTTGGCATATCTACATTCCGGAGCATCTCAACCCATTTTCCACCGGGATGTAAAGTCATCTAATATTCTTCTGGATAAGACATTTTCTCCCAAAGTTGCAGACTTTGGAATTTCTCGTCTCATCTCTGCTTCCAATAACACACATCACACCACCAATATAATGGGTACAAAAGGTTACTTAGATCCCGAGTACTTCCAAACATATCAGCTCACCGACAAAAGTGATGTATTCAGTTTTGGTGTTGTACTGGTTGAGCTTTTGACAGGTCTGAAACCCCTGAGTGTAGAAAGGATCAGTGAGGAGTGGAATTTATCTACTCTTTTTCTTGCCAGACTCAATGACAACCGCCTCAGAGAAATCTTGGATAGCAAAGTATTGCAGGATGAAAACCAACAACAGATGGAAGATGTGGCGAGACTAGCAAAAGTTTGCCTTCATTTGGAAAGGAGAAAAAGACCGCCAATGAAAGAGGTGGTTGAGGAACTTGTCTGGATAAGAGGTGGCACAAGAAAGACGAAGTTCCATGACAGTGATGATGCAATGTTTCAGCAGACAAGCATTCCCCAAAAAGCATCACAAATGTCAAGCGAATTCAGGAGTTATGATTTCCCATCCATGGCGGGGAGTACATCGGAGTTGCCATTCACAGCACTGATTCAGATGTCGAGCCTACTCTGAGCCATTGGGAAATGTTAATTATTTCTAGTATATTTTAACACACTGCAGTGTACCTGATAAAATTTAGGACTCCGGCCTACAAGAGTCCAAATAACAGTGTTTGAGCATAGGGGCGCACATCTTTGAAGCTGAATCATAATAAACATGTATTGTGAATTCTAACCATTCAATTAGCTAGCATACCACATTCTTGGGGACGAAGATTGTATATTATGGGGATTGTAATGACAATGTACAAAACACAGATGAAAAGGAATTTTCAATATTTTTTATTGGATAGAAAAATGAATAAAAAATGAAATATATTTGATGGGAATAGTGAGGATGATGAAGACAAGCTCACTTCAAGCAGCAAGGCTTTGCAAATGAACTTGCAACTCTGGCTCTCATAGAAAATTTCAAAATCCTAAGATGGCAAATACGTTTCATAATGTGTTAGCTAATAAGACAGTTAAATTAAAGGCTTTTCAAGTATACTTCATGTATTAATATTTGTGGATCTGATTCAATCTACCTATCCATTTCCACTTACCCTCCCCATTATAGCTTATATCCTGCCTATCGATTTTCCACTTACCCTCCCCATTGTAGCTTATCTCCTAGTTATACTACTCCTGAGATCCCAAGCCTCTTTATCTACCACCACCAGACCTACTGTCACCACATTAAGCAATATCCAGCACTAAGTCACATAACCTAAATGCAATCGACTACCTCTACTCTTCTAAGCAATTACCCCAAGCTATCACTTCATTCAACCCTCTTGGCTCTCAAACCCATGCTCACACACATTATAGTTGTCCTCAACTTTCATTGGTTACCACTTCTTCCACCCTAAATGCGTTTCCCACAAAATAGATGAATAGAGCAAACGGGGATAGAAATTTCAATAGAGACAATAGCAGTGAACATAGAGATGCTAGACATAAACCATTCACTTTTAATATTGTAAAATATCCACAATTCATGAGTTTCATGGCCCCTAAAGTTTTTTGTGTGATGGAACACGTGGCCCTAACATTAATCTAAGATCACATGTTTCTAGATGTGTAAACTTTCTTTATGAGGATATGTTATTAACAAAGCTGTTTCCCTGGTGCTCCTAAAACAATTCAAAGTGAACATGGGCCATTGAATAATAGTTGCCAATCTATTTGAGCATGCTCAAAGATTCAAAGAACACATAAGTAATTATGCTATCTAAATTTCACTTTTAATGTTTCAAACCCTTAAATGATTTGAAGTATCGAAACATATTTATCAAGAAGCTACTTTAACCAGTCCAAGACAATCTTTAATTAGATATTTTTTCTCCTTTCGTGGACTTACACATACATGTAAAAACCAATGAAGTCCAAACTGCAAGCACAAAATGCCTTGACATGAATCCTCTAATTAAAATTATCCTTGGCCTTTACAATATCAAAATTTAAACAACATTCAAAGGGCAGTGACATAAAAGAATGTGTCTATCAAGTTGCACCCACATCTACTTTTCCTTCAAATCACATGTATATATGGGAAGAATGATAGACTTCAAGACTCTAGAGTTGTTCTTCAAAGTTTGTGGAATTATAATTTATGTTCTCTCCAGATCCCATCAGCCATTAAATCCTAATAAACAACTTCCTAGATCATAAATCCTACTAAACAACTTCCTAGATCATAGAATGCACAAGCATTTTATATTTATCATCAAGTTAAAGGTCAATACACCAAAACTTGCATGTCTTAAGTACGAGGTACAAGACCTCATTGACAAAATACAATCAAAGCAAAGGGTTGAACTATGATGCAAAACTATGTGTTGCACCCATTAATGAATAAGTGCATGGAAATGTAGGGCCAAACAGGGGTCAAAGGTGACTTTTTTTTAATAAAATCAGCAAAAGTTTAATATCAACAAAAAAATTGACACACCAATGATCAAATTTTGGCAATGAGATAAGAACAAATATTCATAATCTAATCTCTTAACTATTTTTTAAAATGGTAGAGATTAAGAGAGTCAAATTTTGAGAGCACGCGTATTGGTCTTGTTTTTTAATCCTATAACATAGTTTCATTAGTGCTCCCTATCATATTTTGAGTTCCACTAATTTTTTGTGAACTTGTTAAGATCATAAATTAGCATATAAAAGATTTACTAAGTTTTTAATGAATAAAGTGTTGGAATTATTGTCAGTGATGTCAAAGGGATTCGTTCTTGTAATTAACATCAAACAAGTATGGACAAGATTCTTTAAATGTTGCCATTGATGTCAAAGCAAGATTATCACTAATGTTAAAAGGATATGAATGTCATGATGATGGATAGCATGTAAGATATAGGTGTTGCTATTTATATTATGATTACATTACATGGGATGAAGACCTTTCAAGATAACCTATAGTTGATGGTATCCAACTTGTTGAAATATGCACATTTCAAAGAGGCAGAATCCACAAGATTGTTATCATGAATCTATGGAGAATGTTCAAAGAATGCCAACAAAGATATTATGACGCAAATGTGGTAATATGTAAGAACCCCCTGTGGTTCTAACTTTGACAAACATTGAATTGTTTCAATTTTGGATGTTTGAAAGTTTGTAAACCACTTTGTATGCAAGCTCTGATACCAGTGTGAAGACCCCAAGTCCTCTTTCACTGTGATTCTCAATGTTTGTCTGAACTGTTGATTGTTTGTTTTTGGTTTATTTTAATTTTATAAATTTTGGGGGTTTTTGCAATAAAAAGCAATGCAAATAATAACATAGGAACTTCTGAAAATTTAAAACTAAATTGATAATATAGTAATAGGGGCAGAAATCATTGATAGACTCTTATTCATTTATTTTGATACATCTACATTCACATGCATACCCTGTTGATCATCAGATTTCTTCTCAATGATCTCTTGGCAAAAAGCAACTTCAAAATGATTGATATCTTATAAAATCGATGAAATTTCTTCATGCTCTTGATACTGGAGACTTCCCCTATGCTGGCCCGCCTCTCTTTCATAATTCCTCTCTCCGAAATCACATGTCCAAGTAATTTTCCTTCTGTCACCCCAAATATGCATTTCTTTGTATTGAGAAAGACTCTAAACTTTTTGCATCTCATAAAAACCTTCCTCAAATCTTCAATGTGATCTTCTCTCTTCTTAGAAAATACTATGAGGTCATCCATATAAATGATGATGCACTTATCTCTTTAAGTCCTTATATGCAATGTTCAAGGCCCTTTAAAATGTTATTCCTGCATTGATTAGGCCAAATGGCATCCTCCGGTATGCAAACGTTCCCCACTTGGTGGTGAAAGTTGTTTTCAATCTGTCTTCTTCGACCATTACTTGATTATATCCTGAATATCCATCCATGAATGACATCATTTGTGATCCATTCACTATCTGTAACACTTCATCCAATGACGGCAATGGATAGTTGTCCTTTTCTGATGCCCTATTCCGATTTCGAAAATCGACACATAACCTTATCTCTCCATTCTTCTTTCTGACTGAGACTAGATTGGCGACCCATGTTAAGTGTCGCACTGGGAATATGAACTTTGTTGTTAATAGCTTCTTTACTTCCTTATAGATCAATGGCTCTAGCAAGGGGTTGACAGGCCTCTGGCGTTGTCTAAATGGCTTACTTCTTTCCTTAAGTGGAATAGTATGTGTGATGATGGAGGGATCATATGTTTTCAAGTCTTCATACCCCCATGCTATCACATCTAGAAACTCTTTCATCAACTTTAGAATGCTTTCTCTCACTTCAGGAGTGCAAACTTTCCCAATGTGCACAATCTTTAGGTCTTCTTTTGTCACCAGATTCACCTTCTCACATTTCATCCCCTCTTGTGGGTTGATGCTTGATCTTGCTAAATTGGTCCACATCAAACATCCTTTCTAGTTGGATCATCCCATTTGGAATAGTATTAGTCTTTAAGTTCATAATTCCATCTAGATTGATTTTTGCTTCTTCAATCTCGTCATCATTAATTATTTGAGTTGTGAAGACACTTATGTTTGTCAAGAAATCCAATATATGCTTATCATCATCAAACACTCAAAAATTTGTTACATTGTCTGGCATGATGGCACTGATGCAAGTTCCACTCTAAACTCTTTCAATCCTTCCAATGTGAGCGGCGCCAATGAACTTGTTGCCTAAGCTAGAGCATTTGCTACCTTGTTGCAAGATCTATATTCAAACTTGATTCCAAAAGCATCGAAGCTCTCAATCATATCTCACACTCTGTTTCAATATCTCTTCAATCTTTTATCATGGCATGTATATTTCTTTCGAATTTGGCACACCACCAGGTCTTTGTCTCCAACTACATGTCATATCTTTGCTCCTTTATTTATAGTGCATAACAGGCCCAAAATTAGAGCTTCCTATTCAGCCATGTTGTTTGTGCAAGGAAATTGTAGTCTATGTGCTGCCAAATATATTTCTCCTATTGGACTGGTCAGTTCATATTCAGCCCCTGATCCTTTCTTCGTTTTGGAACCATCAAATCTCAAAGTCCATACTTGATTGCTTCCTTGATATCCCTTTCGGCATTCCTTCGATGGGCTTGATTTATCTTTGACTATTCTATTGTCATCCTCCGATGTAATTTGATTTTTTTCTTCCTCCATCTTACTGCTTTCAGCTATATCTTCTGGTGGAGGTATATCCTTTTCCTTTTGTTTAAACCTATCGTTCTGATTTTCTTGTTGATCTTCCTTCTTTAATGCCCCTGGGATCCTTTTCTCAACTTGTTCTAATGCAGTCTTGCACATGGAGCAAGACAATTCCGAATGGAATGCATGATGAATCCTACACCAGCTGAGCAACAATAGGTCTCTCGCTGAAGTTTGGCTACCCAATTCTAGTCCTTGTCTTACTATTCTCAACACAAAATTTCTGAAATTTTTAAACATCCCCTCACCCTCATCTGATGAGGAGCCTTGATCATTTTCTATAAATATCTCAGTTGAGTTTTGGTCTTTTGATAATTCCTTTCTTTTTTCTCCACATGAAGTGTACAACATCAATACTTCTTGCATCTTCGGCTTGCAGAGGCCAAGGTCTATCTTAGCAAATAGGATCTCATTCTCTTTCCCATACTCAGTGATAGTCAGCTTCAATCTAGGGGTGCTTTCGATTCTGATTTGGTTTGGAATTCCCCTCCATGGCAACCACATGTGTGAGAAATCTGTGGCCACATAGCCATTTAATTTTCTAGTCCAATCTCTGCCCAGCCGTAAGCCATAACCATCTGGAATGTCTACAACTGATATGTCAATATGTTTTTCCATTCTAGGATCAGAAGCCAGTTGCATATGAATGTTGTTCAATTCACCCACAATTGGTACCTCTATCCTATCAAGATGTGTAACCTTCTTGTTAGTGTTTGCAGGAATGAGTCCCAATCTTCTACAAATGGCGAAGGGCATGACATTACTTGATGCTCATGAATCTATTAAACAGTTATGTGGCAATTTCCCAAATATCCTCACTGAATAAGGTTACTTCTTAAGCTAAGCTTGCAAAGTAAGATCATGAAGTGACTTCAAGGTTCCTTAAATTGTGAATACTCACTCAGTGAAATGATGTGATTTGTTGGGATTACTAAGAGGACTTACAATATTTCTCAAGACTTGTCAATTGGATTCTAAAAAATTGACTTCACAATGTGCAATGAAAATAAAGTTTTTTTTATTTTCAATTCTTGAACTCTCAACTTAAACTTCTAACTTCTACTACTACTTTTACTATGGATGCAAGGAAGTATGATTGTACTTGGACTCTACTAGATGCAATCTTGTCAACGACTCCACTCACCTAGTGCAACCTTCTACGGTATATCTAAATAATTTTCAAATCAATATCTTTCAATCCCATCAATGGATGCAAACTATAGATTGAATATCAATTGAAGTTAAGTGCATATGAACGTCATTTGACCATGCAAGGCAAACTTACAATTAATGAGCAGCTAGTGGTTTGGTCTAAAATCGATTCAAGCAAGTATGCATCCACAATTACTTTTATCCAACTAGGCTACTCAAAGCAAATTCTATTCTATCTCAACAACTTGAAATTGAAATCTATTCTAAGTGAGGATGAAGATTACCATGCAATAATTCAAACTTGATCACAACAAATCACCATGTAAAACACAACAATGACAAGTAGAGCAAATTTGGCATTATCTTAGCAATAATTCTCCAACATCTCCTTACAAATGAGAGGAGCAAGCCTTATATAGGAAGCTCAAGTACAATGAACAGCCAAGATAAAATCAGAATCAATGGCCTAGATTAACTCCTACAAACCCTAATTAGGATTGCCACCCCATCGGCCAATGAGATTCAAGCACCTCAAAATTAGCCAATAGCAAAATTACAAAGTAGTGAAAACCAACCAAAAGGCACCAAATGGTAAAGCCAATCAGAATTAAGCATATAATCTAACAACCAATGAGAAAATTGTTTGCCACTTAGGCTTACATCAAATTTTCTTTCAAAATATGATTTCCTTTGATTTTCTCTTTCTTTTCCAATTCAATGAACCTGGACAAGATATTGTTGAGCTCATTCATTGGAGGCATAGGTGCATTTCACAATCTCCAATCTGCTAAGTCCATCTCAATTTTGGTTGTAGAAATTGTTCTCCCAATCAGTTGCATTGTCCTTGACTGAAGCCATGAGAACTTCAAAGCTACATGTTCTCAACTTTTCTTTCAAAACCTCCACGTCCATGTTTTCTTCCCTTTTCTCTTCAAAGTGGAAGGTAACTATCGTTGCCTCCATAGTTTCTTCAATCATATTTAGGATGGAGACACCAAGATGACTACTATCATTCCTTATTTTCTCCAATGTATCTTGCCTACAGATTAAAGCAAAGTACCATCTGATTACCTCTTTCATCCCTCCTGTTTTAATCACCTTGTTCCTTTCCAATAATTTTTCAGAAACTTCTATCATGGCCTGCAATTGAGGTATGGTCTTGTCTTTGATAGGCTGAAACTACTCCCAAACCCTGCCAAAAGCTTGAAATCTTGCTCTAAGTGTTGTGAGTGTTTGATATTGACTCACAAATCCTGGAAGAAAAGTCATTCCCTCTTGTAAAATTTCTTCCATCCAAGTAAGTGTCTCTTGAATTGATATCCTTGAACTTTTTGCACTATCAATTGATTCCCTCTCAAGGGTGAGAGGTGGTGCAAATGTGTGATCCCTCTGCTGGATTTTGGATTGAAGACATGTTTGAAATATTCTCTATACCTTCTAGCTTCTTCCTTGTAATGCTTCTTCTTTGCAACCTCCTTGTTCACTCTATCCTACAAGGCTTGAAGAGCATCTTGAGCTTCCTCGAATTCCTGTTTCTTTGTAGTAGCTCCCATTTCATGTTTGATGATTTCATAGTCTTGAGGGTGAATGCTATCTCTTGTCTTGTCCACCTTCGGAATAGCAATTTGGAATTTGCAAGTCCCTGAATCATCTCTAATCACTTTGGCCAATCTTCCTGCAGGCTGACTCTCTTTCTCTTTTCCAAGATATTGCACAATATCTTCAACGTTCTCAATGGTAGTTCCACAATTTCCCTTCCTTGTATGATATCTCTTAACCAGGCAGGTGTTGTGCATTATCCTAATCCAATATTGGGCTCTTCTCACTTTTGGTTCTCAGCT
The DNA here is from genome assembly GCA_018584345.1 of Thuja plicata. Lineage (NCBI taxonomy): Eukaryota > Viridiplantae > Streptophyta > Pinopsida > Cupressales > Cupressaceae > Thuja > Thuja plicata. Next base: position 713,471 of record MU225579.1, on the reverse strand, counting down.
GGGATGATGGCTACATCCTCACTTGGGCCTTCATTTGGAAGTGGGATTTCACCTTCCTCAGGAGAATCTTCAATATCTATCATCTCTTCTGCATTTTATGTTTGTGGAGGAAGATTTCATGGTATCTCAGTTGGACTTAGAGGAGAGTATCCTGAAGAGCTTTGGCTAACAGTATCTTCCGATTCTCAAGAAATCTCATGACTTACCTCCTTTCCCTTGATGTCATTGTCTTTCCTTGCTTTGAAGTGGCATTTTCTTTGGATGGAGGAGCAACTTGTTTTTGCTTCTTTGCTTGTGGCTCTTCTATCCTTATCCCTTTATCCTTCGAATTCTTACTTGGAGCAGCCTTTGCAATATTCTTCCTTTTCTTGCTCACTTCACCCTACTATTTACTTGATGCTTGAGGTTGTTCGAATGACTCTTCTTCAACTTCTTCCACCTCTTTCATCTTCTCATATGTCAAAGGGATTCCTCCTCACTAAACGAGTCATCTTCCTATCTAATCACTCTTGAGTGAAGAGAGTAACTAGGAGCATCAAGGTTTCGAGGCTAACCTCCTTATCATCATGCCAATCAATCATTTCCAACTCAAGATCTGTAGTAGTCTTGAAATCTCCTCTAGTGATGTTATTATCCTCTTCCAATTGATCAGGAACCTAGATTTGCTTCCAGTTGAACTTTCTAATCATGTCCACTATTAACCTTGAGAACATCCTCTTCCTAATTTCCAAATCATCCCTTGCATCAGCCCAATAGTCTTCTATGTGTGGGATGTGGAGATATCTATTCCCATATGCTCTTTTGATCTTCCTCTCAGGATCAAAGTTTCCTCTTGCCTCATAAAATCCTAGCCCATAGAACTCAAATTCATCCATTGCCTCAATTGTTGCTTGTAATGGACAAGTCTCACTTCCAATATTGAAGTGGAATCCAACTCTTGGCTTATGTTTATGCTTTAGAATCTTATCATAGGCAAGTAGTTGTCTTTCCACCTTCATGATCACCATTTTGTTTGTAGGATACCGTAGGAGCTTCCAAGGACAAATAATACTTCCCAATACTCGAATGTATGTGAATTTGGGGAATTGGATGTACCATGATCCATGTTTCTCAATCAATTTCTTGGCCTCCTCGGATAGTCTCACATGTGGTGCTTCTTGTAACTCTCTCACAACCTTCATGGCAAATGCATCGTTGAAAATCTTGAAGTTCTTATGGTTATGAAGGTGTAGTTGTGGGTAGCACTCATGCACTAAGTACTCTCCTGGAGCAATTCCACATCTTCCTAAACTTGATCATCCTTGAAATTTGAATACCATGGCCAACATGTAGACTAGGTAGGATGCCATGTAGAATGTGTTTGTGGCCTTCATCATCCTCAATTCGAGGTCAAGGTTGTCACTGATAACCTTTTCCCATTCAAACATCACCTCTCCCGTAGATATCTTATCTATGAAATAGAACATCCAAGGCTTGAAAATGCCACCCTGTGGTTCTCTCGTTACCCTGCTCAGCATTACTATGAGATCCCCATAATCCTCGTTGAAATCTGATCTAGTTATCATGGTCAACTTCACCATTTTGGAATGATGACTCCATGGTTCAACCATCCATTCTTCATTCATCTTCTTTGCACATGCATCCACTTGATCATTGTAGTATTTCAGGGCTTGCTCCTTTGTGGCATAAGTTCCAACCTTGTGAGTGGTATGTTGAAAGCATCCCTAATTGCCTTCTCTGACAAGACAATTATTATCTTTGTGTTCTTCCCATATTGGATTGCCTTGATTTGGGGATTGTAATGTTTCCTACACTCGATGACTAACTCAATGCACTGCATTGTTGGAGGAAAAGCAGTTGCTTGGACTATCCCATTTCTTACAATTCTCCTAGCCATCTTAGGAGTGTCCCTATACATTCTCTCACTTGAAGCATACCAACAGGTCCAAGATTGGTATCCCCAATCTCCGTGTCCTTCATGGTGAAACTAGATTTTGGCATCATATCTTTGGTGTCATTCCTCACTTGGACTCGTCTATCCTTCTTTGAATTTCCAGCCTTGTTTTCTGACATGCTTACCCCTGCCATCACAAATCCACTATTAGCTTTGAATTTTAAACTTGGATTAGAGAATTAGATTTTATTTGCAAAACTCACTTCAAGAAACAATTGCCAATTAATCATTGAAACCAAACTAGAGCTCTAAGTAAGACAATCCTAGTTTCATTCTCCTAGCCTTTCAAATAATTGTTTTGTTAACCAATCCTGGTTTGCAGGCGAGTCTTACTGATTAAGCTTAAAATTCAGATGTTTAGAGTTCTGATTTTGGTAAATGGATTTGGTATTCTGATCCGAAATGGATTTTCCTCAAAAAGATGGGAGTTGGAGAGGTTGAAGGACAATTGTATGCCCAGATTTCTCTTTCCTTCTGCACTTTTATATCTGATTTTATAGAAAATCAGGAAGAAATCTGCCCTTCACACTCCAAAATCGTTGCTCCTATAGGAGAATTAATCCCTCCTTCAATGCAATCTGCTAAATTTGGGAAGAAGTAGCTGTCAAATCTAGGAGAAAATCGCTGCCAGATTAGGAGAATTTTGCTGCTATAAGCAGAGATAAATTTGCATTTGTGTGATGCTGAAATAAATTCACACTTCCCTCCTTATATAGGCGATGGGTAACTTGAAAGGGCATCTCCCTATAGAGGCCGACTTGGTCTTATTTAGCCAAATAAAACATTTCATTCAGTCCTTTTATTCCCCCAATGCAGGCCGACATGTTTAGAGATATCAAAGACATGATTTTAATTATCAATTTGCACCCCTGCTTCTCTTATTGGCTCGATCCTCTCCTGAGCGAAGATTAATGATGCTTGAGGATTTTGAAATCCTCTGGGGGTGGCAAATTCCACCATTCCCCAAGGATTTTTCCTTGTTCTCACTTTTCTAACATTTTACTTCCTCTGATTCCACCGATGTTTGATTTCCCCGGTCTTGTTCTAATCTCCATTCTCCACTTCATTGGGCCAATTGGAGAGCTTTGAATGTCTTTCATCCCTTATGTAATCAAGGCGGAAATGGAGGGTATGAGAGGATTTTGCAATCCTCTAAGGCAAGCGGATTCTTCCGTGCCTAGAGGATTCATCACCATTTTCGTTTTATCCTACAATTTCAACTTATCCTTTATTGAATCCGCGCTTTCTTCATCTCCATTTTATGTAACCTCCCAAGCTTAATACATGCTTCCATTGTTATCTATACAAGGCAGAGATTGAAGATGAGAGAGGATTTTGGAGTCCATGTTCATGTTCATGTTCTTCATCCTTTCATCCTCTTTTGCCTTTGCACTTCTTTGATTTCCACCTTTATTTCTTGCTATTCAAGTTGGCAACCAATTTTATCCCCATTATCATTTCATTGTTTGCATTTTATAAGGCATAGATTCTAGGCGGAAATTGGCCATGTGGGAGGATAACAGATTCCTTGGCCTTCAAGGAATTTTCTTGATTTCAATTTCTTGATTTTGGCATAAAACTAATTCCAATTGCCACCCTTGTGTTCTTGCTCTTCATTTCTCATCTTTCATTCGATTTGGAAGCCATGGAAGAGCCAACATCCCAAAGAAGAGATTATAAGTGTTTGAGGATTTACTCCCATAGCTGGGCGGAATTTGAGGCATAGAGAGGATTTTAGAATCCTCTAGGTCTGGCGGAATCCACCATGCCCATAGGATTTTCCCTTTCGACATGCATCCTCAGCATTTTGTCTTTGCCACTTCAAATTTACACTTCACTTCTCATCATACAATTTGAAGGGGCTTAATACATGTTTCAGCCCTCATAATTAAAAGGCGGAAAACACCATGTCAAGAGGAATTTGGATTTTTGACCTCACTTCAATCTCCATCTCAAAAACTAAGTCCAATTAGTCGTGTCCTCTCATTCTTAGGATCAAATTGTTATCAAATTCTGTTTTGTTCAAGTCCAAGGGCCTCAAAAACTTGCATTTTCTCCACTTCAAATAGGGGCAGATTTTAAGGCATGGAGAGGAATTTGGATTCCTCTGGGGCATGCGGAATCTGCCCTGCCCAGAGGAATTTCCTCTATTCGACTAGTAGCCCATACTTAGTCAATTTTGGCCCTCCTCTCAAGATTCCCAATGCAGATTTGTAAGTGTGGTTGCTCATTGATTGAGCCTAGTTGACCTAAGTACCAACACTCTAACTCATCCATCCTTATGCTCAAAATGAACCTCAAGGCTTGACTGATTTCGAGTTTTATCCCATTGACCTGACCCTTCAAAACTCCTCAAACCTAACCAAAAGACCTTGCCAGACTTTCTCTCTAAACCCAAGCTACAGGGGCAAGAGAAAAAGTGGGGGTTCCCATTTGCAATGGGGTGATGGTGTGAAAACCTCACAACAAGCCCTGATTTTGCATGTTGAAACTCCCAACTTGTCTCTTTCATTTCTTCAGCTCAGAGGGCAAAATGATTTATATATAATATAACATTTAAGTATAATTCATTTCTTATACTTTAAGTTATATTTTATATAACTATTGTCAGGATGTTTGAGAGTGGTTTCAGGTTCATAAGAGTTAAAATAAAGATTTTAGATTTTGGGAGTTTCTAAAAAAATCCAAATAGCCAAATTTCAGGATTCCACACACCTCCATCAGTGTTATCTCCCACAACCTTTCCTAACTTTCTGAGATGGAATTGAAATTGGAACAAGGATTTTCAAAAGATTTTAATTATTGCATCATAAATCCCTTGATTCCAACTTCACCTCCTTGACTAGCTTAGCCCATCTCTCACTGACACCCCTCACTGACATGACTACCTAGCAAGCCAAAGTTGCCCAAACTCATCTTCAAGAATCGGAGACTTGAAAATTGCTACCACCTAAGACTACTACTACTACTAAAGAAAAAAGAGGGGGTCCCCATTTGCAATGGGGTGATGGTGTGAAATCATCACAACATGCGGAAATTTACTTGTCGTTGGGCTCGACATCAATGCTTGAGCGGAGATAAGGGTTGTCTTGGGCTCAGGAACTTGATCTGAGTCCAAAAAAAAATTCTGAGTGCATGAAATACATTTATTTTCTTACCTTGCTCAGATTTCACCACATCAATGTCAAACATTCATAATTCATTTGGACTTTTCTCCAAAGGCCAGGCAGAATTTAGCAAGTGCTTGGGCTTGAGCCCTAGATTTTGGGCGAAATTCGGGGTTTTCTTGGGCTCCAAGCCCCACAATCTGGGTGGAAATTTTCCCTCTCTTAGTCTCCTCTACTGAAGTTGATCTCAAAAATTCTTCTAAGTGCTGAAAGAAATGATTTCCTTTAACATTGTTCTGATTTCAATGCCTAAACTCAGTTTCCAACCTTGTTTAAGCAATTTACCCTTTGCCATGTTCATGTTTTGAAGAGCTTGGAGCCCCACAATGCAAGCGGAAATCAGGGCTTCCTCGAGCTTGCATTCAAGTTTTGAGTGGAAATTTGCATGCCTTTAGGCACACACAAGATCAACATTTTTGGATTTTGCTAAGTGTTGAGCTATCATTTGATTGAAACTTAACAAATTGCTGAAGATGCTTTAAAATTAGATCAGAGTTTTTCCCAAATCCTCGAAATTCTGAATTTACACTTGCTCCAAAATGAATTTACATTTTGATTTCCCATCATAGCAAAGTCAAATACCACCAAACGCCATTCTGATTTTAACCAAAGGCCAGGTGGAGATAGGTAGGCTGCTGGGCAAGTTGCCCCAATAAGGTCGAAAATCCGACCTTGCTTGGGCAAGAAGCCCCAAGGAGGTCGGAAATCCAACCTTGTTTGGGCTCTTTCCAAGTTAGGTTCTCAAAATTGCTCAAGTGTTTTGACAAAAGTTTGTGATTTTTGACTTGTACTTGGCTTTCCAGTTGAATTACAGATTGTTTTTTTTCAAATTTTCCTTGATTCTTGCACATCGTTGTTGAGATTCATAGTGGGAGCAATTTGATCATATCATTTAAGCACTTTACATACCGCCAACAACACTAAATCACCTGCCCAGGTCCTTTCTGCAAGTGATTCTCCTTATCTCAGCAATCGACTTTCACCATGTTCATGCCTTTAGTTTATAGCCCCAAAATGTTTGGGCGGAAATGAGGGTCTGCTTGGGCAAGTTGTTGAATCCACCTCTGAATTGTACTAAATGTTGGGCAACCTTCATCCCTTGTTACTTTCATTTCCTTTTATATCAAATTTCATACTTGCCCCAAGTTTTGAGATCCCCAACTCTAGGGCGGAAAACTTGCCCCTCTTGGGCTTTGTCCACAAGGTTGATGCTCAAGATTTGTTTAAGTGTTGGAATCTTGACTTGTTGAAATGTAAATTCACCATTGTTTTACTTGTGGTTTTTATCGATGCCCAATCCGACTTCCATGCTCGCCCAACCTTTCCTACTCCATTTGAGATCAAGTTTCAACTAAGTGTGGAGGATAACCTGCAACTAAGACCTTGACTTGCAACTATGAACATGACTTGCATCTCAAGCTTGCTCGAACTTCTTACCCTATCCACCCTTCAAGACTTGAAAATGTTGCCAAACTAAAGACCAAAACTAACCAACCACTACACTACCAAGCAAAAAATGGGGGTCCCCATTTGCAAGGGACATGTGTGGTTTACAACACAACACACCACAAGCTTATTATAATGTTACATGTAAAGATCAAATTCGAAATAAGACTCTAACTACTAACTCCTTAACTTATCACTCCTAACTCGTCCATGTCGACCACAAGATGTGACCCAACACCCAATGCTTTATGACAAATGTAGGTCAGCTTAATCCTAATGGTGCAGCTCCAAGAATAATAATCTTATTTTGTGGTCTCATTTGAAGGTATCTCTAATCCTAACCCGCCATGTAATGTTCTAGGTTTGATGGCGCAAGGTATGAAAGGGTTCCATTAGGTTTGATGGCGCGAGGTACGAAAGGGTTCCGCACATGTCACCAAATGTAATATCCCTTGCAAATAATTTATATCAGATCTGAACATTCATAACTCCCTCTATCAAGATTTGTGAACATTTGAATATATAACAAACATTGCCAATTAGATTGCCCAAATTTCAATATAGATTGATATATGAATGTACATACTCCAATTGGGAATTCATAGAAACACATATTTGGCTGTCACAAACTGATACTGATCAACACATATATCTGCAATAATCTTATTCAAACTAAGAGCAAATGGTGCCAACAAGCACAACTAAAACAACACGGTATTCAATGAAACTTCACCACACTTGTAAGAACTATTTGGGATGATAAAATATCTATCTTAAACATGAAATAACATAAAAATATATTTTATATGCTGTTATGAAAGCTACAACAAAATTTGGAAATGCAACTCACTCTTCTCACATAAACCCTTAACCAAATCCTTGCAAACCACTAAAATAAACTATGAAATTTATACCAATCTGCACAATGATAACCTCTGAATGAGATTATTCTATGGTAATCTTTGACTCCCATCTTAGATCAATAGTTAATCCTTTGTCTCTCATTCTTATATCACCTGGAAACTTTCAAACATCTTGTTGTACAAGTATCCTTTGTTGCACATATGAATGTTTTGTTGTCATTGATGCCAAACTTCTTGTGTGAAAGGATTGCTATGGTCCAGAAGCTTATGTACAATTGCAGTTGCAGTGTTCCGGGGCAATATAGTAGCAAATGTGCATGTAAACATTGACACAAATGTTTGGGGATCGTTGGAACAGTTTGCATAAGGTGTTTCCAGATGTCTCAATTCCTATCCGGAGGTTTTTTGGTTATGTTGCTATATGTGCCAAAGATATACAGTGTCGTATGTATATAGCTGGAGTATCACGGGCAATTGGAAATAGTTGAAGATGGTTTCAGAAGATATGTTCAGTCATCTCAGATCTCACCTGGTGATCTGGAGTTTGTTTTTTATGTCTGCTCATTAGAATTAACTTTGTGTGGTTGTTCCGTTGAACAGTCTGACAGACTTTTTTTTCTTTTTGCTCCGCATTTTGGTGCATCGACAGATCTCAGTTTGTGGTTTGAATATGGTGTAGATGGAGGTCAAACGATACTATATTTTAGATTTTATGGTTTAGCTTGCTCCGCAGTTAAAGATATATCATTCTGAGTCTCGGATTGCTCAAAAAAAGAATAACAATGTACAGGAATACTTTGCATTCCTCTTAATCAAGTGCTTTTGATGTTGCAATGCATTAACATTACTTTGCTATGATCAGAAGATGTTGTGTTGTGCTTTGCAATGGTTTTAGTGGTCTATGCTATCTTTTGAGGTTGTTTGGCCAACTAGATTAAGAGTTTTATTACTTTGGGGCCAGCTTAAGGTGTTATGCTCCTTGTGGTGGCATGCAGAGATCTTGCCGGTAATTTTGGATCCTATGAGGGGAGTTCTGAATTGGTATAATGTTTTACACACCATATTTCTGCTTCACATGCTTCGAAGAATGAGTTTGGGCCAACAGTTCACAATTTGCACGCTACATCCTGTTTGGCCGACTTCGCAGATGGTTCTAGTGTGTTGCGATGGATATATAGAGGTGGATATGCTTCAGAGAATAACAAATGTGGTGATATGTAATGAGAGCAAGGTGTATATAGAAGCACATGAGATATTGTGAAGGTTTGGTAGATTGCCAGAGATGAAATCAGAAGCAAATACTTGAACAGTAAACTGTAATCAGTATTTTGAGAATGCATTTCTAATCGATTCAATTTCCATTATTCCTTGCTACCAACTGTAACGTATCTTGCCTTGAAGCAAGCTTCTATTGTCCGTACATATTCAGGGAGCAATGTGCCTAAAACAACTTTGTAATATTGTTCATCATTCTCACCTCGGTTTTTCCCACTTCGGGTATTCCACATAAAAATTCGGGTGTTATATGTTGTGTCATTTCTATTTTCTATTATTTGCTTTTGCACAAAAATTAGATGGAATGAATGGACAATTATTGTTAAATTTAAGTGCTGCTGATTCACCCCCCCCCCACATGTGCATACAGAAGTGTCCAACATCCTTCTCCACTGGTTTATCAGCCACTGAAGAAACAAGCATAAGCTTTGATAAAATCTGCAACAAGAATAAATGAAAAATGAAGGCAAAATCATGTATAAATGAAAGCACTTCCAAGCCCAAGTTTGGGCTCCAAAATGCCACTCCCAAGGAAAGGAAACTTTCCTTTTTCCAAGTTTCTCCAAACTTCTACAAATCCCAAAGAAACTTTCCGTTTCTCAAAACTACCAAAAAACCACTATTTTTCAAAAACACAAGTCATGTGAATTTTCCCAAATCTCCATGCCAAAAGGTGGGAAATATTTAAATTAAATATATTTGGTATTTGAATAATATTCAAGTCTCAATCAAATTATTTATTACTATTTCCCTAGCTGCCAATTGATCTTGATTTTCTATTTTGGGACTATTGTCTTACTATTTTTAGTAAGTTGTTATTTTTAGAAAATTTCAAAAAAGGGACATGACACCAAATGAGTTGTGTGATCTGCCCTATATTGCAATCTTCTATTAGCAATATCTTTCAGGAAACTTACCTAGGTCTCATGAAACTAAATATGTTGTGCCTAGTAATTGTAGAAGTCTCGTATACCATCGTGAGCCAAATCGATGTACTGCAATGAAATGTGGTAAGGTCTTTTGAGATGCTTCTGCATCATAGTCAAAGACGTTTTGTTTTGTAAATATTACATATTGACAATATAAGAAAATAGCACAAGGGGTTTTGTTTGTCACCCCATATATAGCAAAGATATGTGGTTTGTAAAATATGCCTACTACAATGGGAATAAAAGGGCACAGGCCCCTTGACCGTCATTTACCTATCAAAATAATTTTTAAGCTCTTTCCTAATTTTTCGTTTTATAAAAAGAAAAAAACCTATAAGGTAGTAAACAATGAAGTTCTCTTATAAGGTAGATTTCTTTCGATTTATCTGTAAAAATTAGAGCACTTTAGATTTCCAAAAATTGTGAGCAAGCTTAAAGCTTTAACTTACAATGCTTCCATGCTGTTCAATTATTTATGTCTGTAATTTTTTGCAATGGTGTTGTTTCTTAGAACCCTTCAACAAACCCAATTATAATAAGTTACTAGCATAAAAAATAAAAGTCAAAAAATATGGACTTCAAGAATAGGTTGTATACTTCAAAGAAAAGGATGGCTTAAGAGCATTCTTTCCCTTAAATGAGTTAAAATTAATGCAGATTTGTAAGACTTTTTTATGACCTCCAGATCTGAAACACCTTAAGTCATATCACTTATCCTCCTGATTATGGTTGAAGTGTCAACTGAATGGACATTACTAATCAATATATATACAATGAGATAATGAGAACAAATTACAATTAAAAATATTGAAAATAAAATATAATTTAAATTTAATTAAGTTTAATGAATGGTCAAAAGGCATGAAAAAAAGTGTTATGACTATTGAAGGATTGAAGATATAAAAGGGGAGAACAACTCATTTGAGAAGATCATCAAGTGAGAAATTCATTCAACAATAAAAATAAAAATCTGAGATTCATAAAGAATCAATTCAGAAAATAAATTGAAGCAACAATCAATTATAAATCAATACATTGTATCCACAGTGCGATGGGAGGTGAGCGAGCGGGAGCTAGAGGAGGTGTTCAAGCGGGAGGAAATTTGAAATCCTGCGAGGGCGGGAAATGTGTTGCTGGAGGAATCCTGGCGTCTGCAGTAGCAGGAGACCAGCAGGAAGCGGGAGGATCATCAGGGGAGGGCTCCACTAAAGACTCGGATGAAGACAAGGACCCTCATTCCTGAGGTGGTGGGCCAAAAAAAACCGCAACAGAAGGTAAGAATTCCCTGGCCGGTACTAATGATAATATTTCAGATAGAAATCAGGCTAAAGGCAACTGGTCGTTTTTATTTGGGATCAAACCAACTGGAAAGTCTTCCTTTCCTAGTATTTACAACATTTCTGAGCCTAGTAAGGATTATTTTGGGATTTCCTTACCTGATCCCCTAGTGGACCATACGGTCTCTAAAATTGGTCTTACGCTGGTAGGAAAATTTACGGGGATAAGACCTAACATTGAGTTGGTCAGAGACTTTACATATCGTAAATGGAAACTTAAGGGGCAAGTTGATATTGCAGCAATGCCAAAAGGGTTTTTCTCTTTTGTCTTTTCAAATATGGAAGATTTATCAAAAGTGCGATGTGGAGGCCCCTGGATGTTTGGCAAATCATCTTTGGCTCTTCAAAAATGGGTTACTAATCTTGATCTGAACGCAGATATTTTTGATACAGCCCCTATTTGGGTGAGGTTACCAAGTCTCCCAATGGAATACTGGCACGAGGATGTTTTCACAGGTCTGGCGAGTGCTTTTGGAGAAACCCTGTTGATAGATCCGATGACAGCTGCAAAATCCAGATTGGTATACGCTAGAATCTGTGTGAATATACACCAAAATACGGATCTGCCGAAGGTCATCTCAATTAATTCAAAGTTGGGTAAGCATATTCAACCTGTTGAATATGAATCGGTTCCCTTTGCCTGTTTCACTTGAAAAAAAGCTAGACACTGGGCTAAACAATGCCCATTAAACAAACAAAAAGAGAAGGCATCTGAAGGAAATAAGAGGGATCCAAAAAAAGTATGGAAGCAGAAATCTAATCCGAATGATAATCTTATAGTTAATCCAGAACCTGGATCTCAGGAGGAAAATATTAAGGGAATGGTTAACAGTGACCTCGAGGAAGGTTTGAGAACAGAGAACAATATCATCATGGAAAATAAGCCGAATACAGAGAATGAAGAACTAGCTGAGGTTAGAAATGAGCAAGAGCCTCCAAAGGTGAATGAAACAGAAACAAAAACTAACAAATCCAAGAATCAAGCTATAGAGAGTACTTCCCCTTTTGGGACTGATCCCTCTAACCCTGAAGAAGGAAAATTTGGGGAGCATGAACTCAATGGCAACATCTCTGAAAAAAGTGATGATGAAACCTCATCTCCTATAGCGGATCTTTGGAATGAAGAAAGAATGGAGAGTTATATGATCTCAGTAGAAAGTCAAGAAGTTCCATGGACAGAGATAAAGGAAAAAAAGAACTCCAATAAAAATTCAGGCAAAAAAGGAAATCAGAACCACAACAATTTGAATGAATCAACTAAAAAACAAGACAATCAAAATCAAGAGGAAAACAGAAGGCTGATGTGGGAACCCCTATAAACAAAAGAGGAAGGGCATCAATAAAAAAAAACATGAGAGCGGGAAGCAAAACAGAACATAGCAGATGGTAGGCAGAGAACCATTCCTGAGATATGCTCTCCAACCCTTTAAATGAAAGTTATATCTTGGAACATTAGAGGGCTTAATAGCCCCCATAAACAGGATGTCCTTAGGAATCTGGTAAGAGATAGTAAACCAGATATTTTACTTATTCAAGAAACTAAAATGCCCAAAGACAAAGTTGAAAAAATGCATGTGTTTAAAGATTATGGTAGTATAGGTGTTGACTCAAATGGAGCTTCTGGAGGCATTGTTATATTTTGGAACAAAAAGACTGTTGATTGCACCTTTATTTTCAGTGAGAAGAACATTTTACTGGTTAAGGTTATTTATCTTAAGGATAATTTCTCATGGAACCTTATCAATATTTATGCACCCAATACTAGAAAAGGCAGACAAAAGTATATGCAAGGACTTAGAGAAATCCGTAATCAGTTTCAAGAAGCAAGCTGGATGATCATGGGAGATTTTAATACTCCTCTTAAAAATGAGGAGAAAAAGGGCGGAATCCCTTCTCAATTAGATAGCAGAACTGATCTACTGGAGTACATCAGTGATGAAGCTTTATTAGATATTGACTTGGAAGGAATTGATTACACCTGGTCTAATCGACGTACCGGGATTGATTTGATCCAAGTCAAATTGGATAGAGCCCTTTTATCTCAAGATTGGATTTCAAGGTACTCTTGTTCTCTTTCTTATGAACTTCGTATAGGGTCTGATCACTTTTCTATTTCTCTAAATGCTAAGCAAATCAGTTGTAAAAAGAATATCCCTTTCAGATTTGAAAGAATGTGGCTAGCTCATCCCAACTTAAAAGAAAAGATTGAAGAATGGTGGAACTATACTTTAGATGGGGGAGCTATGTATAGAACTGCTAAGAAGTTGAATACAATTAAAAGAAAACTTAAAATTTGGAACAAGGAAGTTTTTGGAGATATTTTCCAAATGAAAGGAAGACCGCAGATCAACATACAGGAAATCCAAGATAAAATCCAGAATGAAGGTCTCTCAGAGGAAAGCAAAACTATGGAAAACACTCTGATAACAGATTATCATAATATAATTACAAAGGAGGAATCCTTTTGGAGACAAAGATCTAGAGCTCTATGGCTCAAGGCTAGGGATAAAAATACTAGATTTTTTCACGTGATGGCTATAAAACATAAAGCTACCAACATGATTGTGAATCTTCTATCTAAAGACAAGAATATTAAGGAGGAAGAAATCAGAATAGAAATGCAAAGATATTTCTCTGAGCTACTGTCGAAGGAAACTAATTTGAATAGGTCTGACCAAGAAGAAATTCTCTCAGCCATTCCCCTCCCAGTTGATGCTCCAACTAACAAACTTCTCCAAGCTATTCCTTCAAATTAGGAGATAAGGAATGCGGTGTTCTCTATTGAAGGGGAGAAATCTCCTGGCCCTGATGGTTTCCCCATGTTGTTCTTCCAGCATTTTTGGCATATCCTTGAAAAAGATGTGCAGGATGCCATCAAAGAATTCTTTGGCACTAAATGCCTCCTTAGGGAACTCAATGCTACTTTTTTGGTCCTCATTCCTAGAAAGCCGGGAGCTAACACTGTGGATGCTTTTAGACCTATTAGCTTGTGTAACTCTTTGTACAAGATTATATCAAAAGTGATTACTACCAGACTGCTTCAGTTTCTTCCGAATATTATTTCCCCCCAACAAAATGGTTTTTGTCCCTGGAAGAGAAATTCTGGATTCCATAATTGTGGCTCATGAGAATATCCATTCTCTAGAAATGGCAAAAAATAAGGGTTTATGGTGAAACTGGATCTAAGGCGTATGACAAAGTTGATTGGCAATTCCTTCAAAAGGTTCTATCTTCTTTTGGTTTTGAATCTTTGATAATGGTGTTATTAAAGTAATAATGCAATTGGTTTCTACGGTTTCCTCCTTGGTCATTGTTAATGGGGGTCCTCCAATTTTTTTAGACCTTCTAGAGGCCTGAGACAAGGAGATCCCATTTCTCCTATTCTGTTTGCTATTCTTGCAGAATGCTTAGGAAGGTACATAAATAAAACGGTGGAAAAAGGTGAATTAATTGGCATCCGGTCGTCTTCAGCAAGAATGACCTGCTCCCATGAGCAATTTGTGGATGATACGCTTATAATGGGGGACGCCATTGTTAAAGAAGCCAAAAACTTGAAGAAAGTCCTTTCTGTTTATACTGCAGCTACTAGTCAACTTGTCAATTGGTCTAAGAGCTCAATCTTTTTATAAATACTCCGGTGGAAAGACAGAAAAAGATGTCAACTATCTTAGGCTGTACTATTGGGAAACTTCCCTCCTCTTACTTGGGCTTACCTCTTTGTTCCAAACCCCCGAAAAGTTTTTGTCATACTATTATAAACAGATTTAACAAGCTTGTTGGCTGGAAAGGGGCCCTTCTGAGCAATTCTGGGAAACTTCAATTACTGAAATCAACACTTCAAAATCTTCTTGTTTATGCTATGAGCTTGTTTAATATTCCTCACAAAATCGCTTCTAAAATTGAGAAAATCTAGAAAAGATTTCTCTGCTCGGGGGTTGAAGAGAAGAAAAGGCTTAGTCTTGTGGCGTGGGATAAAGTCTGCAAGCCTAAAAAGCTGGGAGGTCTTGGTCTGAGAGCTATAAAACATGTCAATAAAGCCCTTTTGGCTAAACAACTTTGGAGAATCTATGGAGATCAAAAAGAATGGAATAGTATTATCAGAAACAAATACCTATTCAATTATAATTCCTTGGAGGATTATATTACTGAAGATATCAGTATTAATGGATCTCACATCTGGAATAGTATAAGCTCAACTAAAGATCTGATTATCAAAGGAAAGAGATGGAAGCTGGGGGATGGAAAGAGAATTGAGTTTTGGGATGATGACTGGATCCATAAAGTGCCTCTTTCTAATAATCAAGAGTGGAAACAGGCCATTGATAGGTGCAAAGCAACTATAGGTTCTAAAGCTAATGATTCCTGGCAGGAAAACAAATGGAGGAATCTTGGAAAAATTGATAGCAGATTCATTTCCCTCCAGCATGAGCTGCAGACTTGGCATATAAAAGATAACATCCAGGACTCTATTGTGTGGGACTCTAGACCTGATGGCAAGTACACCGTGGCCTCTGCTATCAATCTTTTCACTGAAAGAGAGGAGAGACCTCTTTGCTCCTATGTGTGGTACAAAAATCTCATTCCTAAAATTAATTTCTTTTATTGGCTTTTAATTCAAAATAAACCACTAACCCTTGACAACCTTGCTAAAAGGGGTTTCTATATTGTGAATAGATGTGTTCTTTGCTTGGATCATTCTGAATCTTGTGATCATCTTATGCTACACTGTCCCTTTACCCGTAAGGTTTGGGAAATTATCTTTAGGAAATGGAATTTGTGCTGCTTCTTCCCTCTTCTTTGGCAAGATTTTGTTACTCAATGAAGCTATCCACCTAAGAATATCATTGCTAAAGATTTTTGGTCCTTAATTCCCCCACACTTATGCTGGTGAATCTGGAAAGAACGAAATAATAGAATCTTCAGGGAGAAACAGTCCTGCCCTGAAGCTGTTGGAAATCAAATATGTCGGGCGCTGGAAGAAAATTTTCTTTCCTCAAATTTTGAATCTAAAGAAAGTGTGATGACTAGTGATAGGCAAGTCAAAATTTCTAAACCTAAGCCCAAATCTCAGAGAGCTATGGCTACTTGGATTTCTCCTCCGGAGGACTGGGTCAAAGCTAATTTTGATGGGGCAGCGAAAGGCAATCCGGGTATGGCTGGAGGTGGAGGCATTATAAGAGACTAGAATGGCATCTGTGTTGGTGCCATTGCTGCCCCTCTGGGAGTTCAATTGAATCACAGAGCTGAAGCAATGGCTACCCTTAATGTGATTTTGCTGGCAGAAGAGCAGGAATGTAAGAAAATCTGGCTGGAGGGTGACTCCCTAAATATTATTAATAATATTAAAGGTATTAGCAAGGCATCTTGGACAATCGAGCAAATTATTGATAAAATTAAGGTTGTGGCTTCGAAATTCACTGCTTTCCATGTCACCCATAATTTTCGAGAA
>MU225579.1:669530-697001 GCA_018584345.1 Thuja plicata | reverse complement strand
TGGCACGGAACTGCGAAGATTAATGATGAGATAAATTCATTACTCAATCATGACAGAGTTAATAACAAGGCAGGTGATATTAACAATATTAATCATATCGTTTAATGCGATATGGATTTGGGGTACGGCGAAGGTGATGTGCCTAAATATTATTAATAATATTAAAGGTATTAGCAAGGCATCTTGGACAATCGAGCAAATTATTGATAAAATTAAGGTTGTGGCTTCGAAATTCACTGCTTTCCATGTCACCCATAATTTTCGAGAAACTAACCAAGTGGCAGATGGTCTTGCTAATCTTGGAGTTAAAAATGACGTCATTTGCAAGTGGCACGGAACTGCGAAGATTAATGTTGAGATAAATTCATTACTCAATCATGACAGAGTTAATAACAAGGCAGGTGATATTAACAATATTAATCATATCGTTTAATGCGATATGGATTTGGGGTACGACGAAGGTGATGTGCCATGTGAAGTGTCATAATAATTATGATGTTAAGCCGCCGAATGCTTTTTGGGGTATCAAGAAACAGTCTGGTCATTTGAAGCTTTGCCTGCACATTGCGCTGAATTATGTTAAGGAGTCGAAGATTGATAGTGAGTATAACAAAACGGAGGAGAACGAAGATATGGGTGGTGACCTAAAAAGAGAACCTGTTGTCTGCAAATGGAGGAAGGAAAAAGAAGTTTGGAGAAAGCTCAAAAAGGGCAAAGTGCACAGATACCTCAAACGTCTTCATGGAAATAATGAGGTTACGAAGGCGTTTGTGGCAGGCTGGGAGAACGGGAAAGTGAACATTCTGGGTAAATCCCTTACCCTAACTTTAGACCATCTTGCTGAAATCACTGGTCTGCCTTTGGAGGGAATGCAGTTTTCCAAAGATAAGAAAGAAGGTAATAAAGCCTACAAAACATTCCCAAAGACAGATGAGGAACGGGCTATGCTTGTCAAAGGCGATTTGGATTATGTTATGTTGTCCAATATCAAGCGCATATGGGCGTTTGTCATCAGAGCGATCATGGAGTATTTCACTCTTGATGACAGGTATTCTAAGGTCTATAACTACCACTTCGTGCTTGTAAATCATTTCCGGCAAGAGATTAGGGTTTCTTTCCCCTATTATCTGTTAAGTTCACTCAATCAGAGTATAATAGATCACAGAGTTAAATCCTCCCCTGTTCTGCATGAGGGGCTAATCCTTCTGGTTACAGATTATGTTAAAAATCACATTCCTAACCCGATTCCAAAGAAAATTGACAATGTGAAACACAAGAATTTGGAAATGTCTACAAGCAAGAAAACAAGCAAAGCTTCTAACAAAAAAAGCCGTAAAGGCCCTGTTGAAGCAGATATCTCGTTGTCAATCTATGATGACATTGAAGGCATGAGACAAAAGATGAGCAGGAAGTGGAATCTTTTGAAGACGAGGGTTTTGTCGGGGAGCATAGTAACAGAGAAAAGATCGAGATGAATAACCCTATTATTACTGAGCCTAGGGGCGAGAGAGGGGAAATTGAGGATACCCAGAAGACGGACAGCACTATCCTGGAAGAAATAACTGAAAAGATTGATAATCTAGTGGATACCTATATTGATGACCAGCATAACAATAATGATGATAAGGAGGAGCTTAATATCCAAGAGTCTCTGGAGAATAGGATGAATATGGATTCTGGGGATATTGAGGAGAATGAAAATGAAAAGGGTAAGACTAATAAAAAAGAGGAGGAAACGGTTGCAGAGGGTGAAACCGAAAGGCCCACAAAGACAACAATGATGATGACCTTGAGGAGGAGGTCCAAAAGGAGTATAACTACTGTGAAATCAATTCTACCCCCTCTGAGAGTCCGATTGGTGAAGAAGAGGAAAAGAAAGAACAGAACAAGAGGAGTCTAGAAGAACTCTGGGATAAAGACTTCAAAGTTAAAAGAGCTGTTAATATCTCTTTTCTCCAAGCAGCAAGAAACAAAGCAATGTATGGTCATAACATTGATAAATGGATGCAGGATGATATGAAGGAGCTTCAGGCCAAATGCAAGGACCTTGAAAATAGAAACTCTCTGCTGGAGGAGATTGCAGATAAAGTGCGAAATGATGCAGATATGTACCAGCAAGGGAAAGATGTTTTTGAAAAGGTAAACAATAACAATTCTACTCTGGAAGAAAAGTTAAGCACTATGATTGACAAAAGGATGAAAAATATTACTGAGAAGACAAACAACAACAATGTGATGCTGAGAAAGCTGACTACGATTATCAAAACGGGAATGCAAAATTCTGTGGATAATCTGAAAGCGCTGCATACCCTGCTGGAAGTAAATTATAATGATAGAGTAAGGCAGGAGGAAGATGGCAAACAGGAAGCTCAAACTTCAGGCCCAGGTTCCAGAACCAGATCAAGCACCAGAAAGAGATCTAAGGTGCAAATTAAAGACATCACACATCTGCGGGACTCAATCTAGAACATGGAATCTCAGATGGAAGAAATCCATATCATGGAAGAGCAGATGGATGCAGCTGAGAAGTGATAAGTATTGCTGGACTGATTTGGTTGCTGGGAGTTTTTGTCACTGCTGTTTTGCTGGAAGTTTATCGTACTCTGTCTTTTTGATATGTTATGAACTATGTTGTGTAATCTGGGGTTAAGCCCTTTTTTGGTATTTTGTCTTCTCTAACAGAATGTTGTTGTTTTGGTCTTTCATGCTTATCTTTTATATCTTTGTTAAAGGGTTTCGGGGTCCCTTCAAAACCTGTTGTTACCTTAATAAAAAACAATCAATTATAAAAACATTGAAGTATTATTCAAAGACTGGCATGTCAATCCATCAAGAAATAATTAATCAGCAAAGAAAATCACAAATAACCTAACAAATACATCAAGCAATCAATTTTGAATACGAGGAAGTGTCTTGCAAATAGGAAGGACAAAACCCCTTCCAAGCTCATGAGAATTGGAAGGACAAAATACTTTCATGCTCTTTGACAAGCTAAGGACAAAAACCCTTGGTATTGTCCCTGTTGAGTTAGGGACTAAAACCTCTAATTCAACAGATTTAAAAGTACTTCCAAAGAATTCATGATAAGAATGATTTTGAGTATCGTGCTATCATTTAATTGATGTGAATATTATGATAAATTATTGACAAAGTTATTATCAATTTAATTAAATATTATTGTTTTAAAGCAAAAACCAGGAATATCCCAAAAAGGGACATTACACAACACATATGACCAATCTCTGTGTTCAAACAAACAGCAATAAATTCAAAAAAGATTATAAGTTTTTGCTGAAAATTACCATTATATTTTAGTCCAATTCCATAGTAAAATTTGCTTCACAAAATCAAGATATTAGAATGGAAGGAATTGGTCCCTTCAATGAAATTTCTTGAACTATGCTGGAAAAAGGCAATGTTCGTTGTTTTAAGACTAATCTCTAACAGTATATGGTGCAGAAAATAAAGTAGATCTAATGCACATATTGATATGTTGTTTCATTTACCCTTACTGTACCCATAAGAGAGAACTTCAGAAAAAAATCTCAAAATCAGCTCCAAATTCAAAGAAGACATGAGTAATCTCACAATTTTTCAAGACTAATCAGTTTTCTAATAAAATTTGGTATTTTAATGACGACAGCATTGGTAGATGTAAAACTGTATCCACTGTAAAAGAAAAATTATATGGATGTGCTTGAAACCATGTCTGTGATAAATAAAAATTTTAACTTATAATTTCTTTGTAGTTATTAAATATATTTCAAAGAGCATGGGCACTTACAATTCTGTCTGATTGCATAGGTTGAAAAATGTCCTCTCCAATAAAATTATCAAAAGATAAATACCTGCATATGAAAGGGTAACACAGTAACAATGATTGCCTGAGACTTTCAAATTAGCCTTGGACCAAACAAAAATGAATTTACAGAAAACAAATAAGTTATCAATATCGGCTTGTGTTAAAATACAAGAAGACAGACTATTCACTTTACTTGATAAGCTCCTATTAAAATTGTATAAATACATACAGATTCAAAGTAATGTCAATTTCCCAATCTCTTGGGGAAGCGTCCTGTTGTGACCTTTTCAGACAACCCCATTGCAAATGGGGACCCCTCTCTTCACTAAATAAGCCAAGTCGTTTGCATCCAGTGTCGTCTCCCGACCCTTAAAATACATTGATGGTTCATGCTAAGTATGGAATTGGGTGTCATTTGCCTTTGGGTCTGAAAAGGAAGTTTTGTGGGGAATAGTGAATTTGGTCAAGTATGAAAAGTGAATTGATATTTCAAAGGGAATGCCAATGAAATTTTGAGTGTTTTGATGAACTTACTATTTTTGGAAATTTCTATTTTTTAAGTCTATTTTAGTAAGTTTCACTGTGTCCCCATTTGGCCTAAATTTTGAGTTTGGAAGAGCTTACTATTTTTAGCAATGTCTATTTTTAGTAAGTTTCAGTGTCTCTAATTGGCCTGATTTTGTGTTTGAACAAACTTAATATTTTTAGTAAGTCTATTTATGGCAATTGATGAGCACTAACAAAGGAACAAGCAGAAGGTATCCAGTTATAAATGAGGAAGAATGAACAGCTAAGGCAAATGATCCTGATTTGGCTAAATTTGAGAAAAACCTTGATCCTTTTCAAGAAATGTCCAAAGGAAGGGGCATGAAGAACATCGAAATTTCACTATGTCAAAGGAAAATCCTTCTCCACCTCAAATCATCGCCCAAGGAACGAGATTCACCCTGGTCAAGGATTTTTTCCAAATTTCCAAAAGTCCTTTTCCCTGCCTCATTAGCACCCAAGAGGGGGGATTCCAAGGTGCCAAGGAATTTGTTCAAACTTCAATAATCCTTCCCCAAGGCTAATGTGTGCCCAAGGGTGTGGATTTGCTATCTCCAAGGAATTTTCTTCCAAGCAAAAAATCCTCTACCATGTCATCTTCTACCATGTCTAGTTTGTGCCCAAATTGGGCAGAACATGAAAACAAAAGCATCAAAAATGGCTAAAGGTTGATCAAAACAACATGAAGGAATGCAAAAATGGTTAAGTATAAGAAAAATTCCTCCACGTGCCTTGAGAGCACTCATGAGCGTTAATCCTCTACACACAAGGAATTTCCTTCTCAAGCAGAAATCCTTCAACAAGCTCAAATTGCACACCCATGAGTGCTAATCGTCCAGGTAGGAGAATTTTATCAAAAGTGTAAAAATCCTTTACTATGCCCAAAGTACGCTCTAGGGCGCTAATTCATCTATATCAAAGATTTTTCAACCAAGGCAGAATTCCACCTACATGCCTGATATGCGCCCAAGGGCATGGATTCCCTATGTGCAAGGATTTCTTTAAAACTCCAAATTCCCTCTATAAGTCTCAAGTGTGCTCTAGAGCGCTAGTTCACTAGGTGGAAGGAATTTATCAAAATATAAAATCCTTTGCTATGTCTCATGTGCCCTCAAGGAAGAAATTGCAAGGAATGGATGAAATTTGGCTAAGGAAATTCCCTCTCCAGATCTCAAATGCGCTCATGGAAGAGAAGTGACTAGAGACAAAATCGAAGTTCCTGAGGAGATATTTTGATGAAATATGACACCTTGACAAGTTAGAGGATAAAAGACATTAGTGCAAGAAAGATCTAGGATGAAGAAATCCAATCTAAAGAAGTACAAGGACAACATGAGAAATCTAGTTCAAGGCATTCAAATTCCAGAATTCCAATTCCAGACAACCCAATTCAAGGCATTCAAGGTTCAAGACCTCAAATATCAAAGTTCAAGTACAAATGTAGAAGGAAGAATGTAACATCTTGAATTTTCTCTAGAAATCCAAGACCATAGTCAGGCAGTTTTGTGTGAGAAATTCCAGAATGATAGGATTATTGACACGGGAGTCCAATCCATTTCAAGAAGGTGAATTCCCAAGTAAGTACGTGGAAAGAAGAAAATAATCAAGGAGAGATAGTTTCAGAAAAGTTAATCAAAGTTAGGACCTTGGTGATGAGTTACCAAATTTACATGGCACCCAGCATGCTGACATGGTGCCTAGCCATCTTCAACGACCAATCAAAGGTGTTCAAGTTGACATGTCCAAATTCGTTGCACTTAGAGAAAGGAATCAAGCATAGGCTATTCTGGACAAAAGGGCATTTAATGTTGAGTGGGAATCTTGTCTAATAAATGGTCGATGCGACCTCTCTTCGCATTGGTTCACATGGACCCACTACTTTATGACACAAAAGCTATTGTTAGTAAAACCTAATTAGGGTTTCATCTTGTAATTGTGGCCCTTAAATTCAAGTCAATTTTGGTCATTCACTTATAGAAAGAGCTCTATAAAAGGCCATGCCTTCTCATGTAGACAAATAGTTAGCTAGTTAGAAGTAAAGAGCTCTTGCTCCTTAGAGTAGAAGTAGGAAAGGAGAAGGAGAAGACATTGTTGTAAGGCTTGGAGAAATTAAAAAATTGATTTCATTGAAGATATGGTGGATTCATGTTTATTTCAACTTGTTGCATGGTGTTCTTCCAATTTCTCAATGGTTAGATAAAGTGCTTTGATTTCAATGGAGAATGTAATGGCGTTTGATGAATTTTCGTGGCTCATACTTTTTGCATCTTGTTGATTATAAGTTGCAGTGTAAAGTTAGCTTGAGCCCCTATTATATGGATGCTTAACTTCGATCATTAAATGTGCATTGTTCGTTATGATGATGTACATTATGATATGAAAAATCTTTGCATAGCCCTCGAAAGATTGCACCAGTTCTTGCAGAGTTGTAGTTGATCTTGGCAACATAGAACTTGGTTATCTTGGAATTCGTCCACTAGAGCGCTATCCATTGATATCATTGTCCTTAGGAATAGATTAGATTTCTTTCACTATTTCCCCTTTTACTTTAAGTACATTTCAGTTGTTTCGTTCAAGGAAGAAGCATCACGAGATTGCAATATCTAATGAAGAAGTTCCAGTCAGCATTGCAGAAGAGGTGAAGAATGATTCAAACGTAAGCCCCTTTGTGTACTAGCATATCACAACGACTATTGAGCTTATCCACACATCAAGGCCTAACAGAAAAGAACCTTGGAGTCACCTGTATGATCTTTTGCAATCTTAGCATACACAGGATTTTGCTCAAGAGAGGATAAGATACTTGGTATTTTATTTTGTGTTGGTGTAGTCATAAAACATCTACCAGCAGAATTGGTGCTAGGAAGGCGAACATAAAATCATTCATTTCACAATCAGAAATTAGAACCATCAAGTGAAGAAATTCAGTCTGCTGGAACCAGTATGGGCTTTTAAGTGTCAAATTAGAGATATGTTAGATCTCTCATATATCAAAAAATCCAAAAAAAAATCAGAAAAACAAAAAATCCAAAAATAAAGATTTCTCGATGGATAAGCACCTATTTCATATTTCTTGTTGTCAAGACAGAGTCCTAGTGGATATTGTTCAAATTTAGGAGGATTTGAATGCACAATTTCACCCTAGGAATTTGTCTCAGTTTACCATACCAGGGAGGTGCCAGATTCATGAGACTACCAAGCATGAGGAGATGAATTGCTTAACCTTGTCAAGAATAGAGCTAGTGTTGCAAGGGAAGATCTTCTTTTGGGATGTTCCAAAGCCGGAATTGTGCATAAGGCCTGACGATAATTGCAATGGAAATGATCCTTTCTCAAGATTCAAGTTGAGGATTCAAAATTAAATTGAGATTAGTAATATACGACTCAAAGGCATGTTGCTTCCTTGCTAGTGTCAGATTCACAATACAACTCACACAAAATTCACTTGTCCAATATGTGAAGAGGTCATTAACCAAGCTAGATATCAGTTCGGATTATCCAAATTACCAAGGAAATGCACCCGGAATGAGCATCTTAGTCCTGCATCAAAAGAACAAAGCATTGCAACATATTAGGTTGTGAAGGAAGAAAAATAGAAGAAGATAGTACAATTGAATCAAGCATTCAAGAAGATGAAGATTGTTCCTACATCACACCTGAAGAAGTTGCTGGAGTCTCTTATCAAAGAAGCCATAGAAGACCTTAAAAAATGACAAGCCATATTCAATGCTTGGAAGCATCTGCACATGGGGATAAAATCATTGTTGCAAGTGAAGAAAAACAACTGCAAGACAGAGAAGACCATTTTAGTACCTCTCATGAAAGAGAAAAATTTGATCAATGTTTGATCTTACAACAGAGGTATCCAAAAGGAGAAATCCTTGACTAAGTACATTCACATATTGTTAAGATGCAAGAACTATTAAGTGTCTTGGGACAAGATGAAATATCAGACTATGGACAGGTCATCCCAATGCAGTGTCTATTTTTAGTAAGTTTCACTGTGTCCCCAATTGGCCTAATTTTGTGTTTGAACAAACTTACTATTTTTAGTAAGTCCATTTTTGGCAGGTCTATTTCTGGCAACTCACATACACTAACAGAGGAACGAATAGAAGGTATTCGGCCCCGAATCTAGAAGAATGAACAGTTGAGCCAAATTTGGCTACATTTGAGAAAATTCTTGATCCTTTTCAAGAAACGTCCAAAAGAAGAAAGGGCATGAAGAACATCAAAATTTCACTAAGTCAAGAGGAAATCCTTCTCAACCTCAAGGAAGGAGATTCACCACGGTCAAGGACTTTTTCCAAATATCCAAAAATCATTCTCCCTATCTCAATAGCGCCCAAGAGGGGGAAATTCCAAGGTGCCAAGGAATTTGTTAAAACTTCAAAAATCCTTCACCAAGGCTAATGTGCGCCCAAGGGTGTGGATTTGCTATCTCAAAGGAATTTTCCTTCAAGCAAAAAATCTTCCACCATGTCTAGTTTGCGCCCAAGTTGGAGAGAACATTGATTAAAAAACCATCAAAAATGGTTGTGTTGATCAAAAGGACATGGAAGAATGCAAAAATAGTTAAGTACAAGAAAAATCCCTCCACATGCTTTGAGAGAACTCATGAGCGCTAATCCTCTACACACAAGGAATTTCCTTCTCAACCAGAAATCCTTCAACATGCTCAAAGTGTGCCCATTAGCACTAATCCTCTAGGTGGGAGGAATTTATCAAAAGTGTACAAAATCCTTTGTTGTGACCAAAGTGCACTCCAGGGCACTAATTCATCCATGTCATGGATTTTTCAACCAAAGCAAAATTCCACCTACATGCCTAATATACGCCCAAGGCCGTAGATTCCCTATGTACAAGGATTTATTTAAAACTACAAAATTCCCTCTATGTCTCAAGTGCGCTCTAGAGCACTAGTTCACTAGGTGGAAGGAGTTTATCAAAAATGAAAATTCCTTTGCTATGTCTCATGTGCACTCAAGAAAGAAATTGCAAGGAATGGATGAAATTTGGCTAAGTATGGAAATTCCATCTCCAGATGTCAAATGTGCCTATGGAAGAGAAGAGACTAGAGACATAAATAGAAATTCCTAAGGAGATATTTTGATGAAAAATGGTGCCTTGATAAGTTAGAGGATAAAAGAGATCAGTGCAAGAAAGATCCAGGATGAAGAATTCCAGTCTAAAGAAGTACAAAGGCAACATGAGAAATCTAATTCAAGGCATTCAAATTCCAGACATTCAAATCCAAGAATTCCAACTCCAAACAATCCAATTCAAGGCATTCAAGGTTCAAGACCTCAAATATCAAAGTTCAAGTACAAATGTAGAAGGAAGAATGTAACATCTGGAATTTTCTCTAGCAATCCAAGACCATAGTTAGCCAGTTCTGTGTGAGAAATTCCAAAATGATAGAATCATCAACAAGGGAGTCCAATCCATTTGAAGAAGGTGAATTCCCAAGCAAGTACATGGAAGGAAGAAAATGATCGAGAGATAATTCAGAAGAGTTAATCAAAGTTAAGACCTTGGTCACAAAATGATGCAATTAGAAAATATTGGTCGTGATGAGTTACCAAATTTACATGGCACCTAGCAGGCTAACATGGCGCCTAGCCATCTTCACCAGCCAATCAAAGGTATTCAAGTTGACATGTCCAGATTCGTCGCATTTAGAGAAAGGAATCAAGCATAGGCTATTCTAGGCGAAAGGGCATTTAATGCTAAGTGGGAATCTTGTCTCATAAATGATCAATTTGACCCACTCTCCTAGTAGTGGGCGACCTCTCTTCTCATTGGTCCACGTGGACCCACTACATTATGACGTAGAAGATATTGTTAATAAAACCCTAATTAGGGTTTCATCTTGTAATTTTGGCCCTTGATTTTAAGTCAATCTTGGATGTTCACTTGTAGAAGGAGCTCTATAAAAGGCCATGTCTTCTCATTTGTAATTCATAGATAGATCGTAAGCTCATAGTTAACTCGTTAGAAGTAAAGAGCTCTTGCTCCTTAGAGTAGTAGTAGGATAGGAGAAGGAGAAGACATTGTTGTAAGACTTGGAGAAATAAAAAATTGATTTCATTGAAGATATCATGGATTCGTGTTTATTTCAACTTGTTGCATGGTGTTCTTCCAATTTCTCAATTGTTAGATAAAGTGTTTTGATTTCAATGGATAATGTAATGGTGTTTGATGAATTTTTGTGGGTCAAACTTTTTACATTTTGTTGATTACAAGTTGCAGTTTAAAGTTAGCACGAGCCCCTATTATATGGATGCTTAACTTCGATCATTAAATGTGCATTGTTCATTATGATGGTGTACATTATGATATGAAAAATCTTTGCATAGCCCTCGGAATATTGTACCAATTCTTGTAGAGTTGTAGTTGATCTTGGCAAAGAACTTGGTTACCTTGGAATTCGTCCACTAGAGCACTTCCATTGATATCATTGTCCTTGGAAATAGAATAGATTTCTTTCACCTTTTCCTCTTTAACTTTCAATACATTTCAGTTGTGTCGTTCAAGGAAGAAGCATCACAAGATTGCAATATCTAGTGAAGAAGTTCCAGCCAGCATTGCGCAAGAGGTAAAGAATGATTCAAACGTCAGTTCCTTTGTGTTACCAACATATCACAATGACCATTGAGCTTATCCACACGTCAAGGCCTAACAGAAAAGAACCTTAGAGTCACGTGTATGATCTTTCGCAATCTTAGCATACATGGGATTTTGCTCAAGAGAGGATAAGATACCTTAATATTTGATCCGTGTTGGTGTGGTCATAAAACAACCATCAACATGTCCCATCAGGATTGTTCAAATAAAGGGCTTTTAGAGAGCAAATATATTGTTGTGGTTCAAAAGGTTTACACATTTATGAAAATGAAAACAACATAAATGTTATATTGTGATATCCCTGATTTAGCAAGTGTCTGCGTGACAGGTTTATTAGCCCATCATTGCGACCCTCGTGGGCTATGTTACCCAAAATGTCCTATCCTGTGCTCTTTTGGCTTACAAGTGGAGTAAATGTGGCTCCCACAAGGGTTGAGCCCAGCTTGTATGAAATCTACCCATGGCTATGTATTTTCTCTCCTGTTTCTGCAAGGTTTCTAGGTCTGGTTGGAAAACCCTTGTTTCATTTTTATGAAAAACCCCTTAAACCCTAGGTCTTTAGTGGCTATTATAAAACGACGTTACTTTTCTAAGCCACTTA
The DNA here is from genome assembly GCA_018584345.1 of Thuja plicata. NCBI lineage: Eukaryota > Viridiplantae > Streptophyta > Pinopsida > Cupressales > Cupressaceae > Thuja > Thuja plicata. The sequence continues at coordinate 685,425 of MU225579.1, read as the reverse complement.
AATTCCTTTTTCCCATGTGTTTTAAGTTACCGTCGACGGGGCCAAGTTCCTTTTTCCTAGGGGTATTTCTTTTTCCTAAGTTTATTTTCCTAAAGTCCTGCAATACTTTATTTACCCCAGGTGGCAACAGATTCTCCTTCATCCGACGGTCGTCGTGATGCCTTAATCACCAGATCAAGCAGTAAGGATTCATTGAGGCATCACACCGTGTCGACGTGTGTTCGCGGCGGGCCAGGCTCTTAGTGGAGTATGATGTCAGCTTGCAGGGAGGAATCAATCGGACGGTCATCGCAATGCCTTTGTCACCAGATCAAATGCTAAAGATTCTTTGAGGCATCGTGTCGTTGTGCCACGTGGACAGTGGGGTCACCTTTCTTCACAGTCTGGGGGAAGTTAATCTGCGGTCAAGTTCCTTTTTATCGTATGGCTAGCGTTTTGCCTTAATGAGGAGATGCTCGTCAAATAGTGCTCAAGGCAATGCGTCATGTCAACGCATGTCAAGTTGTCAGAACCTGGGCCCGTCAACGACAGAGAAAGACAATTATTGTTCAAGGCATTGCGACATCGTGTCACATTGCAATCTAAGATCCTAAGCCCGCGGGTGACTTAAATCACATCGACGGTCCTGTTTTAAAGTTGTAAAAGTTTTCAATCTAAGCCGCCAGTAAGCATTCCGCACCACCTGTGACCGTTTACATTTAAAATTCAAATATTCAAATATCTTCCAGCGTTTTCATGGCAATGGTGATGTGTTTCAAGTTGCAGACAAGGTAGATGGATCAGGCTGATCTGTCCGGTCGAATTAATGATGTTGGGAGATGTTGCCAAGGCATATTTGATCGTCTGGGATATTTTCCAAGGTGCATTTATGTGCAGAGGTGACCATTTTAGGGTTTCTGGCTGTTTCAAAGGATATCTTTTGTAACCCTAATCTCATCTGCATTTATGGTGGATTTACTCCTGAGCCTTGGTGGTTGAGGAGTTTGTATATAAGTAGTTTTAGAAGTTTTTTTAAAAGAGGTTCGGCTTATGTAAAAAATTCTGTGACATTTTTCTTGTCCTCAAGTTTTCATATGTTTGTAATTCTCACTGAGGTTCGGATTATGTAAGACTTTCTGTGACAAACTTTTTGTCCCCAAGTTTTTATGTTTGTAATTCTCTCTGAACCATAATACAGTGGCTAAGTTGTTGGAGAAATCTTTGAGTTATCTTAGTCCTCTTTCTTTTCTGCAATTTCGTGTACATTGTGAATGATTTGATGGAGGTAATCTTGTGAATTTTGTCATTCCCTATTATCTTGTCTCATTTCAGTACCTTTCTGCTGGAGTGAATGTTTACTTGCAGGTCATAGTCTATGTTTATGTTCTTGTTAAGCTATTTTTGTAAAAATCCTTCATTTCCCTAAATGGTTTCACCTCAGGCCCCACTACGAAACACTTTTGCAAGCCTATTCAGAAAGTTATACTTACTTTAAGTCAAAGATTTCATGCTAAATCTTAGCCATCTTTGTTATAATTCATGTCATTCCGGTGTATCACCTAATAGATTAGGTTCTTGCTTTATTCCCTTTCAGTTTCCTTCTATCCCTTTTCCTACCAAGTTTTATTTCAAGTTTCAAGAGCAAAGTAGGTGATTATCCAAGAGGAACCGGCCTAGAATCTGGAGGTTTCACTTCAAGTTTAGCAAGGTCCCACAACCTAGAAGTGAATCTCATGTTATACCAGATCACTAGAGTCGAGTTTAGTAGGGTGCAAATTTGGTGTATAACAGTTCTGGCATGCCCGGTGGGACCCAAAAAAAAAAGGAAGTTCATCTTTTAAAAGGCTATGTTGTCTCTGATATGTTGATTGCATAGTACTGATCTAAAAGTGGTTTTTGAAGCATATCTGGCAACTCCACTAGTGTTTAGGATAAGAAGATCCAGTCCTACTAATGTTTATGAGAAAAATAGAAACAAGAAGCTCAAAACCTTCTGAATTTTTGCAATTGTCTCCAACAAAAAGAAAAGGGAGAGCATCCCAGAGGACACCCCCTACAAAGAGAGTGCAGTCTACACCACGTGTTGTAGAAGAAAGACCCTTGTTGTTTCATACAAGAAGGAGAGGAAGATCTTTAAGCAAAGAGTTGCTAATAGATTCAAATTCACTTACTGGTTCAAGTGCAACCCATACAGTTGTTATTCAGCAAATATCAATCCCTACTATGGCAAGACAATTTGCATTTGTACCCTTTAATCAGGGTAGCCCATTGAATTTCGCCCAACACTATGATGTACCTCTAGCAACATTAAAAAGCTTGCCTGATTTCACAGGTGAAAGCCACACAACAGCTTGTGAACACGTCAGAGTTGTGGCTACCATCTGTAATATACACCATGCCACTAAGGAAGATGTGGCTACCAAATTGTTGGCAACCTCCTTCAAAGGTAAAGCCCTGGAATGGTTTAGAACTTTAGCAGTTGGCTCCATTGATTCATGGGATAGACTTGGAGATTCCCTCAACAAATATTTTGAAGATAAGTCATATCATTTGTCCCTAGTTGAGCAACTCACTACTATCAAAAGAGCCCCTCAAGAACAGATGACAGATTTCAATAACAGGTTTCTTAAGACACGAAATAGGATTCCTATTTCTGTAAGGCCTTCAGCAGATTGTGCTTTCCTATATTTCTTGAAAAGTTTAAACAGCAATATATTTGTCATGATGATATAGTTGTTAAAGCAGAGAATTGTCTGATTCAAGCTGGTATGATAGCCCCAAGGCCACCCATGCCTATCTCCCCTGATATTCAGCTCAATATGCCTATACACATTCCTCCATTCAATCCTATACCTACTGTAATAGCACCTCAAGCTCGTTCAAACAATGAGGAATTAAAAGCAGGCCCTTCCCAAGAATTGCAAGAAATTAAGAGCTTATTGCAAACCTTTGCTAATGAGTTGACCAATATCAAAAAACAAAATCAAGGGGTTAGACCACCTTTTCAACAACAAAATCAAGGCCTCAATCAGCAATATCAAGGGCAGGGACAGTCCTATAAAAAAAAACAGACCACCATACCAAGGAAATTACCAAGGTCAGAGGCAAAATTTAAATCAAAGGTCATTTCAGCCTTACAACCCATCGCCTCTTAATTCTGCAAATCAAATTAGAGATGTGGTTCCAACACAAAACAACTTAGCAGCAGAAAATGAATGGTGTTCTCCCTGCAATCAGCTGCATAGTCGGGCTACATGTTTGAATTGGTTGGCGAATTAGACACTCATGGTACAAATTGCATCAAGCACACAACAAGATGCACTACCTAATGAGACTGCATTCTTTAATTGGCAAGGAGAAGATTTTAGTGGTGTGAATGGTGAACTTTCAATAGAAGCTAATACTAGATCCAAAAGAAGAGCTCTAGACATAGAGCAAACAAAAGAAAGAGGAAAGACTGCCACATCTGCAGAATCATCACATACACCAACCTATTGGCATACTGAAAAGACCTCCCATCATGCCAATCAAGGAGGGCCAATCTCCTAAAGATGTAGAGCCCACAATAGTGAAAGCACACCAGAAAATACATGCAGCAATATTATGGATAATATGAAGAGGATGAATGTGACCATGACCATGTGGGATTCCTTGGCTATCCCAAGGCAACCTGAGATTTTGAAAAAGGCCATGTCTGAGGAATCAATCCCACAACAGTCCACTAATGATGTTGCCAGGTCGGTGTTGGTTAATGATGATCAAGAAAAGAAAATTCAAAGTAGCAACACCAAGGCGGATGTTGATCAAGGTAAGAACATTAAACCACCCCCCTTTTATGTATCATTGATAATTGGGAATTTCCTGGTCCACAATTGTATGGTAGATAGTGGAGCCACAAGTTCAGTCATGCCTAAGAAAATAGTTGACCAGATAGGGCTAAAGTATGAACCATTTCAAAAGAGAGTGACACAACTTGATGGTTCATCAGTAAACACAGTAGGTGTGGTCAAAGATGCAAGTGTAATCCTTCATGCTAGTCCTAACTTCTCCATGCTTCTAGATATTTCTCCCTCCTCTTTTTGCCTTGTCTATTAAGAGAATTCACAGCTAAGGTAGGAGGATACCTTTCTTCTAAATGGTCTCATATGCTTTTTCATACTAGATATGGAACCAAAATAACTATCAAAGCTGAGTCATTAGCAACACACCATACAGATGTGTCTAATTTCTTCAATGCAAGTTGCCTTGCATTTGATAATAATGAGGTTTCAGTCATCAAGGAAACAGATACCCAGATAGATAACACTCCAAATATCTACCTAGATGAGTGGGGAGCAGGAAATACTTCAGAGGCTCAGGTTGATGTCGTCTGGGATGCTGGTTAGGGGAACTATATGCTCCAGGAGGATGGTCTTATGATGCCAAATCTTTTCAAGGCCGCCAGTGAAACTGCAGAAGAGAAAAGAAATGAAGTTTGGGAGTTGTTCTTTGATGGTGCTGGAAGCAAACATGGTTCTGTTGGTGGTGCAATGCTTGTCTCTCCTGAAGGTGAGAAATACTATGCAGCCTTTAGATTTAGTTTTTCTTGTATAAGCAATACTGCTGAGTACGAAAGTTTGATTAATGGACAAGATTGGGCCAGAAAAAGAGGTATCAAGGCTTTGAAGGTTCAGGGTGATAGTGAATTAATTGTCAACCAAGTAAAAGGGATAAGTGCAACAGAGAATGATGCTTTAAGAGCTTACAAGCATAGAGTATGGGATGCAATTGAAGATTTTCATGCTTTTAATAAAATTGCAATTCCTAGGAAGCTGAATCAACATGCAGATAGGTTAGCTGCTGTTGGATCTCAGTTTGATATCTCTAATAACATTTCGGTGAAAAGTGATCAACGGCATGTTAAGATCATTGTTAGGCTGTCCATTCCTGATAATGATGTCAATTGGCAAGTGTTTGAAAGCGATGAGCAGATTCTGCAATTCTTACTTGAAGAGGACATTTTTTCACTGCACAATCAAGATAGATTGAAGCAAAACTATGATGATCAAGTGGTGCAGCTCAAGTCCAATAAGTTGCCTAAGGGTCTTGTAACTTTAGAATTAGTATTCAACACAGATGATCAAGCCAGAAAGAACAAAACTAGCTTGCTAGTTCAACAAGAGCATTATGCTGATTTGGAGCTTGAACTAGGTAAAAGTTTAAAATTTGGAAAGGCAAGCACAAATTTTGTGAAGCAGTCTTGCATCCAGTTGTTTAAAGAATTCAGTGATGTCTTTGCTTGGCAATATGAAGATCTAAAAGGTTTTGATCCAACACTTGCTCAACATACCATTAAATTGGAGACTAATGCTAAACTAGTCAGGCAAAAGCAAAGGCCTATTAACGCCAAGCTAGAGCCACTCATGCATAAAGAGGTTCTTAAAGTAATTGAGAGTGGCATCATATACCCCATCAAGCATACTAGTTGGGTGCTGTCCAACCTTGTGCCTGTAAGGAAAAAGAATGGAGAATTGAGGTGGTGTGTTGACTTTAGGGACCTAAATAGGGCATCCTTGAAAGATCGCCACCCTTTGCCATCCATGGAACAAATTCTGCAGTGTCTCTAGCTCTGAACGTTTCTCATTGCTAGATGGTTATTCAGGATATAATCAGATCCTAGTCAGTAAAGAAGATCAATTTAAGACTGCATTCACAACCAAATGGGGAACCATGGCCTATCAAAAAATGCCTTCTGGTTTATCAAATGCAGGTGCAACCTTTCAAAAGGCTATGGGCATGGCTTTCAAAAGCCTCGTGTATAAGTTTGTGCTAGTATACCTGGATGACATTACTGTCTACTCTAAACATGCAGCTGATCATATCAAACACTTAAGAAAAATATTTGAAAGGTGTAGGGAGTTTGGAATCTCTCTCAACCCCAAGAAGTGCGTGTTTGCAGTGCATGAAGGGAAACTGCTAGGCTATATTGTTTCCAAGCAAAGTATCACAGTGGATCCTGAAAGGATTGCAGCTATTTTAGAGCTATTTTCTAGGTAGAATTAACTTTGTTAGGCGTTTCTTGCCTAACATTGTAGATCTTTTGAAACCTCTAACAGCTATGTTGAGGAAGAATACAGTCTTCAGTTGGAGCAGAGAAGGAAAAAACAATTTCCACGCCATTAAGGAGGCTTTGACAGAGGCTCCTGCCTTAATCCTGATTTCAGCAAGGATTTCATTCTATATGCTTATGGGGGCTCTGAGGTCATCTCTGCAATGCTAACTCAACAAAACTCAGAAGGGTTAGAGCAGCCCATCACTTTCTTCAGCAAAGGCTTAGAGGAATATGATTAAAGGTATTCTGTTGTAGAAAAACATGTTCTTGCTATTGTGAAAAGCCTCAAGAAGTTCAAGCACTTATTGACTCATAATAAGGTACATGTAAAAGTCACTCATACAAGTGTCAAGGAGTTCTTACTTAGTAAAGACTTAAATGAGAAGAGGGTTGGTTGGATAACTAGAGTCATGGAATATGATGTAGATATTCAAGTTACCAAGCTAGTCAGAGGTAGAGGTTTTTGTGAACACATGACTGATGATGAAGCTTGAAAATATCAAAAACCGATGGATTCAACCCTAGTTATACATGCAACAGAGGATCATGACAGGACAGTAAGTTGATTGTCAAATATGGTCCATTTTTTGAAGACAGGTGAGTGTCCTACAAGCTTGGATTCAGCAAGAAGAAGATATTATAGGCTGCAGTCTATTCCATTTGTGCTAATAAACGATGTTCTTTTTAGAAAGGATCACAGTGGTGTCCTTCTTAGGTGCATTGATTTAAAACATATAGCAGATGTTTTATATGAGTTTCATGATGGACCTTTTGGAGGTCATTTCTCTCCTAGGACCACTGCTTTCAAGATCATGAGGGTTGGATACTATTGGCCATCTATTTTTAAGGACAGTCATGCCTATGTGAGGAAGTGCATGAAATGTGCCATGTTTGCAGGGAAAGAAAGGCTTCCAGCTCTACCTCTGCAACCAATCAAGACAAAGCAGCCATTTGTGAAATGGGGAATTGACTTCATAGGCTCTATTAACCCCCCATCTAGTGCAGGACACAAATGGATAATCACTGCAATTGATTATTTCACTCGTTGGACAGAGGCCACTGCATTGAAGGAGGCCAATGAGACTGTTGTCATAAATTTTTATGATGATATCATTCACAGGTTTGGGATTCCTAATTCTATAATATCTGATAATGCACTTGCTCTCACAGGGTTGAAGGTCACTGACTGGGCATCTAGACATGGTATTTATCTCACTACTAGTTCAAATTATTACCCTCAAGGTAATGGGTTGGTAGAGTCCACCAATAAGAATCTGATCAGAATAATCAAAAGGACTTTACAAGACAATCAGAGAGATTGGCACTCCAAGTTGAAGTCTGCCCTATGGCTGGACAGGATTACTCCCAAAAGGATAATTGGGAACTCTCCCTACATGCTAGTTTATGGTAAGGAAGCTAATCTATCCATTTCAATTGAATTACCAGCTTTGGATCTTGCAGCCCAACTTGTTCTCTTTGAAGAGGGAGATCCTTTGTAGGTACGTTATGCTCAGCTTATGGAGCTGGAATAGAATAGATGCAAAGCCATGCAAACTATGGAGTTTCAACAAATGCAAACCAAGAGAAGTTTTGACAAAAGAGCAAGATCACGAAACTTTAATGTTTGAGACATAGTCCTCAAGTGGGATGAATTCAAGAGCAGACCTGGTAGGCATACCAAATTTGATTCATTTTTGGGAGGCCCATTTGTGATCACAGAATGTAAGGAGCATAATGCTTTTCAGCACTCAACACTTGAAGGAGAAGGCTTGCCAATTTCAGTCGATGGTTTTCACCTCAAACCCTATTTTGAGGTTTGTCCTGCCCTGTAAATAAGTTGTTTTTGCTGCTAAGTGCTCTGCACTTCAGTTCTGGTTTCCTGTTTTCCTCTAAGTGCTTTTGCACAGTCAATTGTTGTTGTATATAGGTCTTTTCCTTGTTTTGGTTTGCTTCGTTTCCTGTTGTTTTTCTCCTCTTTTTTCAGTCCTCCTATTTCCCCGAGTTCTCAGTTTTGTGTTTTTGTGACTCAATGCCCAATGGAATGTCAAAGGCTACTGGTTTTCATATGTCTAGCAGGCAGACATTCAGCAGAAATCGCCAAAAATGTTACCCAAAATTTCCTATCCTGTGCTCTTTTGGCTTACAAGTGGAGTAAATGTGGCTCCCACAAGGGTTGAGCCCAGCTTGTATGAAATCTACCCATGGCTCTGTGTTTTCTCTTCTGTTTCTGCGAGGTTTCTAGGTCTGGTTTGAAAACCATTGTTTCATTTTTATGAAAAACCCCTTAAACCCTAGGTCTTTAGTGGCTGTTATAAAACGACGTTACTTTTCTAAGCCACTTAATTCCTTTTTCCCATGTGTTTTAAGTTACTGTCGGCGGGGCCAAGTTCCTTTTTCCTAGCGGGATTTCTTTTTCCTAAGTCCCGCAATACTTTATTTACCCCAGGTGGTAGCAGATTCTTCTTCATCCGACGGTCATCGCGATGCCTTAATCACCAGATCAAGCAGTAAGGATTCATTGAGGCATCACGCCGTGTCGACGCGTGTCCACGGCGGGCCAGGCTCTTAGTGGAGTATGATGTCAGCTTGCAGGGAGGAATCAATCGGACAATCACCGCAATGCCTTTGTCGCCAGATCAAATGGTAAAGATTCTTTAAGGCATCGCGTCGTTGTGCCACGTGGACAATGGAGTCACCTTTCTTCGAAGTCTGAGGGAAGTTAATCTGCACTCAACTTCCTTTTGATCGTATGGCTAGCATTTTGCCTTAATGAGGAGATGCTTGTCAGACGGTGCTCAAGGCAATGCGTCGTGTCAACACATGTCAGGTTGTCAGAACTTCGGCCCATCAGCGGCAGATTAAGGATCGAGCAGGTTGGAATGAATCGTGTGGTCAGCGCTTTCCCTTGATGGCCAAGATGAAAGACGGTTATTGTTCAAGGCATTGCGACGTCGTGCCACGTTGCAATCTGAGATCCTGAGCCCGCGAGTGACTTAAATGATAAATCACATCGACGGTCCTGTTTTAAAGTTGTAAAAGTTTTCGAACAGAGCCGTCGGTGAGCATTCTGCGCCACCTGTGACCATTTACATTTAAAATTCAAATATTCAAATATCTTCCAGGGTTTTCATGGCAGTGGCGATGTGTTTCAAGTTGCAGACAAGGTAGATGGATCAGGCTAATCTGGCTGGTCGAATTAATGATGTTGGGAAATGTCACCAAGGCATATCTGATCGTCAAGGATATTTTCCAAGGTGCATTTATGTGCAGAGGTGACCGTTTTAGGTTTTCTGGTTGTTTCAAAGGATATCTTTTGTAACCCTAATCTGATCTGCATTTATGGTGGATTGACTCCTGAGCCTTGGTGGTTGAGGAGTTTGTATATAAGTAGTTTTAGAAGTTTTTTTAAAAGAGGTTCGGCTTATGTAAAACTTTCTGTGACATTTTTCCTGTCCTCAAGTTTTCATATGTTTGTAATTCTCACTGAGGTTCGGATTATGTAAGACTTTTTGTGACATACTTTCTGTCCCCAAGTTTTCATGTCTGTAATTCTCTTTAAAGCATAATACAGTGGCTAAGTTGTTGGAGAAATCTTTGAGTTATCTTAGTCCTCTTTCTTTTCTGCAGTTTCGTGTACATTGTGAATGATTTGATGGAGGTAATCTTGTGAATTTTATCATTCCCTGTTATCTTGGCTCATTCCAGTACCTTTCTGCTGGAGTGAATGTTTGCTTGCAAGTCATAGTTTGTGTTTATGTTCTTGTTAAGCTACTTTTGTGAAAATCTTTCATTTCCCTAAATGGTTTCACCTTAGACCCCACTATGAAACACTTTTGCAAGACTATTCAGAAAGTTGTACTTACTTTAAGTCAAAGATTTCAAGCTAACTCTTAGCCATCTTTGTTATAATTCATGTCTTTCCAATGTATCACCTAATAGATTAGGTTCTTTCTTTATTCCCTTTCAGTTTCCTTCTATCCCTTTTCCTACCAAGTTTTATTTCAAGTTTCAAGAGCAAAGTAGGTGATTATCCAAGAGGAACCGGTCTAGAATCCGGAGGTTTCACTTCAAGTTTAGCAAGGTCCCACAACCTAGAAGTGAATCCCATGTTATACCAGATCACTAGACTCTTGAGTTTAGTAGGGTGCAAATTTGGTGTATAACAAGCTAATGGTTGGATTTGAGGGTCCCTTTGTCAGGACTTACTATTTTTGGTAAGTCATATTCTGCCAGTTTCTATTCCTGGTAAGGTGTCTATGCAGTTGGTTTGGTTTCTCAGTGGTTAGAGTTGGTTTGGAATTGGATCGAGTTGATTAATTAAGTCTTCCTTAATTAATTATCTTATGAGTTTATTATAAGTCAAATGATTAATGGGAAATTTCATTAAAATATGAATATGATTATTAATTGACATATCCTAAGTTGGAAGACTGGAAATTTAAGTTATGAAAAACTTCTTGTTGAAGCTGAGTTTCGAATCTTATTGGAGAAGCTGAGAATTGGTACTTATGGTTTTCAAAAGTCTTCATGAAACACGAATTGATCATTTTACATCTTAAGTGTTTGCTTGGAGACGTGAGTAGAAGAAGAGGGTTTCATCCATTTCGAAGCTAATTGAATTGCAAATTCAACACAGCGTTACTGCACTTTGAATTGGACGATTTATGTCCAGTGAATTGTGAGCCGTACGGAGTGTTATTGTCAACTACGGGTTATTTCATGCATCTAATGTGGTGAGACAAGGATCACGACTTTGAATTAATTTGGAGGGCGTTGAGAAAGGAGATTGCTGGACACAATCAGTTATCGTGTCTTATAAATTCAACAGACATTGCTGCCTCATGCTAGCCGCAACCAATACATGGGCGTTTGAAGGTAGATTTATTTATTATTAAATGTTGGACGTTATACTTCAATAATTGATGTCAGTGCCAATAATAAATGGATGCAGGGCATGACTTCTATTTGGAATTATAGAATTGCATTGTTATTTGTATGGATGTAACTTTTCTTTCAAATATTGGAAAATACAAAAAAAAACATATATTTGTCATAGAGGAAAATATCAAAACATTTATCTGAGTAAAAGTGAATTTGCATTGAATTTTAAAGAGAGAGCCAGGCAGGCTCTTTATAGTGGTATCAGAACATTCATCTTGCTAGCTTGCAGGGGAATTGGGCTTAATTAATGGAAGGTGACAGATATAGACAAGGTTGTCATTACACACGTAGAGGTAGGAATTCACCGCCACGTGGTGATAGGGAACAGGGGAATATGGGAGACAGGATCCTAGGGAATACAGGTAATGAGGATGACAGAGAATCTACTACAGTGTTCAGGAATATTGCTCGAAGTCAGCAAGAGTTGGCAGCTGGTCAACAACAGATGGCTACGGTCTTGCAGAATCTTTCAGATACCTTGCAGCGTATTACCTTGCCTTGAGATCAGGTCAGGGATAGAGATCTTGGGAGTATCTCAACTGGTTCGCACAGGTCCAGAGTTGATTTGAAAGGTACACAAGATAGGCCTCTACGTCCTACCTTTTTGAGACCGGAGATAGATACTATTAGTTTTGATGACAAGGCTTTGTTTACTGATGACATATTGGCTTTACATACTGAGTGGGATGCTTTACCTCACAAAGTAGAGCAACATCTTAATTTTGATAGGTTCATGACTCAGAAGAGAGAACGCTCTAAAGGTAGAACAAATGGGAGACAGAGACATGTGAATCATGAACTTAGGCAAGCAATCATCAAATTGACTTTGACACATTTTGATGGGAGTGGCAAGATGACAGCCAAAGCTTGGATTCACAAGCTGGACAAATATTTGTCTGTACGTCCTCTGTCTGAAGAGGACGCCATTAGGTTTGTTGCTTTGCATATTCACAGTATAACCCATGACTAGTGGTACCATGGGTTAGTTTCCTTGCACCACGATCAGATTGTGACCTATTAGGAATTTGTGGATGGGTTAGTGGAGAGATTTGACAGGAAGGACCTAGAGTCCTATTTCAAGGAGCTAGCACAGCTCAAACAGACAGGCAGCTTGGAGGCTTTTATTGGTGAGTTTCAGAGAGTCTCAGTTATGGTATATGATATTTCACAGAGGAGGCGTATTATGTTGTTCATTGAGGGGTTAGTGGAACCTCTTAGGAGTTAGGTTAAGTCATTTGACCCTACATCTTTATAGTTGGCAATGAAAAAAGCTAGAGATTTGGAGTTTTCAGCTCCACGCAACAAATTTCCTCCAAGACCACCAAATTCTCCTTATGATAATCCAAAAATAAATGAAGGACCAGATTTCAAGAAACCGGTGACAGGGCCTTTAGATCCTGAAACACTTAGTGATTTGAGGAGAAGGAGATTGTGTTTTTATTGCAAGGGTCCTTATGATGAAAAACATGAATACCCTTTGAAGCCTAAAGGTAGAAATAGACTTATGGAGTGGTATTATGAGCATGAACGTAATTCTGATTTTGAAGGGCAGCAAGTTGATCCTGAAGAAGATGGCTTGGAAGAGGCAGTTAACAGTGAGAAGGTGGATGAGGATTCCCACCTTGTATAGCTTTCTAGTATGCAGAAAAAGGGATCTTTCAGGATGAGGGGCCTCTTAGCAAAGCAGCATGTCATTGCCTTGTTGGATACAGGAGCCACACATAATTTTATAGATTCACATTTGGTCTCTAGGAGAGGCATACAAACAGAGGAGTTTGAGGGCATTAGAGTAAAGGTGGTTGATGGTTCTACTTTGAAGTGTGACACAATGATTCCGGATCTCCCAATGAAATTAAACAATTATGAATTCAAGGTTCATTTCTATTTGGTTGACATGGGAGGTACTGATTTAGTTTTGGGTATGAGCTGGTTACATTATATTGAGGCTTTTTATCTCAGCCTCAAAGATATGGAGATGAAGTTTGAAGTAGATGGAAAGAAACACATACTCGAGGCAATCAAGGAGGAGAATTTGAAGACTATGTCACTTAGATGTATACAGCGTCTCATTCGCCATGATGCAATTGAGTGGGCAGCAGAGTGTAGGATATTACCCACACTTGAGGAGTCAGGGAAATCAGCTTATCACCCTGACATACAGGAAATTAGGACTAAACACTCTAAAGTGTTTAGTGATTTACCACATGGCAGGCCACCTGACAGAGGTATTGAGCTTGAGGAGGGCACTAAGCCCATTATGATTACACCTTACCGGCACCCCAAGCGCCTGAAAGATGAGATAGAGGAAACAATTCAGGAGCTGATTTCTATGGGGCATATTAGGCCAAGTAAGTCTCCCTTTGCTTCTTCAGTTGTTTTGGTGAAGAAGGATGGCACCCTCAAGATGTGCATTGACTAAAGGATGCTGAATCGAAGGACCATTAAGAACAGGTATCCTATTTCGCGCATTGATGAGTTGATAGATGAGTTACATGGTGCATGCTTCTTTTCTAAGATTGATTTGAGATCCGGCTACCATCAGATCCGGATGCGGGAGGACATAGAGAAAACAACTTTTAGATGTCATTGTGGACATTTTGAGTTCTTAGTCATGCCTTTCGGGTTGACTAATACTCCCGCCACTTTCCAGTCCACCATGAACAGGGTCTTCCACAGTCAGTTGAGGAGATTTGTTCTGGTTTTCTTTGATGATATATTGGTTTATAGCAAGACTTGGGATGACCATCTTGCTCATTTGGATATTGTGCTGGATATTCTGGATAGGGCTTCTTTGTATGCAAAGGAGTCCAAGTGTGCTTTGGGTATGACCGAGTTGTTGTACCTTGGTCACATTATCAATTCAGAGGGAGTGTGTATGGATCATGATAAGGTCCGTGCTATTTTGGATTGGCCTACCCCAGAGAGTTTGACACAACTCAGAGGGTTCATCAGTTTGTGTGCCTTCTATTGTAGGTTTGTCGCAGGGTTCTCACGACATGCAGTCCCTTTGAACGATTTGACCTATAAGGGTGCATTTGAGTGGACTTCTCAAGCACAGTAGTGTTTTGAGAAGTTCAAGTTGATTGTGACCTCATGCCCGGTTTTTGCGGTGCCAGATTTTTCTAGGCCTTTTGATTTGCATTGTGATGCTTCTAGTGAGGGCATTGGTGCGGTACTTTCCCAGGATCATCACCCCATTGTTTTTGAGAGCAGGAAACTCAGGGGTCCTAAGAGAGCCTTTAGTGTTTATGACAAGGAAATGTTAGCCATTATGCATGCTTTGGCTAAATTCAAGCAGTATTTGGTTGGTAGTAAATTCTGCATTAAAACTGATCATAACAGCTTGAAGTATTTCCTTGGGCAACATGATCTCAATGAGAGACAACAAAAGTGGGTTAGTAAACTACAGTCATAGAACTTTGATATTTCTTATATCAAGGGTACTCGGAATGTGGTTGTTGATGCACTCTCCCACGGACCTCATTTGTGTGCCATGACCGAGATATCTGAGGAATGGAGGCATTTGATTGTGGCAGAGTATGCTAGAGATCAGTGGGCTGCTGGTTTTATTGATGGAACCATACAGGACAGCAGGTATACACTTGTAAATGAGTTGATCATTTACAAGGAGCGGGTATTGTTGGTTCCAAGATCAAGTGTCAGATTTGTGGTGCTGAGAGCTTTCCATGATTCTCCCTTAGCAGGGCATCCAGGGTTTTCTAAAACCTATAGGCAAGTGCGGGAGAGGTTTACTTGCAAAGGCCTGAAGCATGATGTACAACAGTATGTCAAAGAGTGTTCTATGTGTCAGCAGAACAAACAGGGGCACACTTATCCAGTCGATTTACTGCAGCCATTACCCATTCCTGAGCGGAAGTGGGAATGCATTTCTATGGATTTCATTGTGGGCTTGCTTAAAGCTCAGGGTAGAGATTGCGTTTGTGTGGTAGTTGATCGTCTTACAAAATAGGCTCACTTCTTTCTGATCACTACTACTTTTTCAATGACACAGGTTGCAGATTTATTCTTCCGGGAGGTGTTCAGATTGCATGGTTTACCCCAAAATATAGTGAGTGACCGAGAAAGCCGATTTATGAGTCACTTCTGGCAAGAGTTATTCAGATTGTGTGGGACAGAGTTGACTCCCAGTACTAGCTTCCACCCTCAGACTGATGGTCAGACTGAGATTGTTAATAAATGGGTGGAGGGCTATCTTCGGAATTACGTATCCGCTCAGCAGAGAGCTTGGGTGAAGTGGATTTATTTATGTGATTATTGCTATAATTCCACACACCATATGTCTATTCGGATGACTCCTTTCCGAGCTCTATATGGATATGATCCTCCTAGTTTCCTGGATTTTTTTTCAGTGATAGCAGAGTTCCCAGTGCTGGTGATTTGCTGTAGGACAGTCAGGATATCGTGGGGACATTACAGGACAATATTCAGAGAGCTCTGTTGATGTGAGTTTTGTACCACTACATAACATATAGGACTAAACGCTTGATACAGGATACCAAACACTCAACCCTCTCTTGAAAAGCATATACTCACAAAGGATGTGAGGAAACACTCCAAGGTTCTTTACCTGTGGATCCTAACTCAGTTACAATGATGTGATTTGCTGGTAATCACGTCGGCGGGCTTACGTTGTTTCTTCAAAGATACTGAACTCTAACTATGATGATGATGGACTCTAGCTTTTCAATGTATACTCCCTTTGTTTCTCTCCTTGAATTTATATCACTTCCCACTTTACTCCACAAATTCTCACTACTAAGCTACTCACTTCCTAATTGCTACTCCTAAGGATGAGGAAGTTAACAAATGGACGGGGATCGAACCTAATGAAAGCTTACCAGCGGTGCTACTCCCATAGATGCA
>MU225579.1:615128-627910 GCA_018584345.1 Thuja plicata | reverse complement strand
TCATAAACTTTAACAAACATGTAAACATCCATATAAATATTCATGAAATCAATTGACTCATAGCACAAGATATGCTAACATAGAAAACCCCTGTTAGAAGGTAAAAACTGCGGTGGGGATGGCACCCACAAAAACTTCACTATCTGCAGATTGGAAGGGGTTGGTTAAGGCTTACAATTTAATCACTTTTGATGATATACCCTGTTAGGATTATTATGTGGAGACTTGTTAAGGTCTACTCTATTAAGAGCTTTAGCAACACTATTTAGTGTGCACTCGGTTAAGATATTTACAATAGGATTTTTAAATCCACCTTTCTTGAAAAGATTTCTTCTATTTGCTACACTTGTTAGAATGCAGACAAAAATACTCATTGACCTGAGTGTATGCAATCTAACAATTTCTGATTACAGATCTATTACAAATCACATGTACAAATGTATCACCTAATGTGATTGATTGATACCTTTGTTTCTCGGTAGCCTCTGTTCTTGGTTCTTGATAACCAAATTCATCTTTTGTTGTTCTGCTTCTTGAAACTCCCAGTCTGATCCATAGATGTGCTCATAGGCTACATTCATCCTCTCATCCTTTCATCCTTCTCAACAACATCTATTTATAACATAGATTGTCCTAATTTAGTTTCATGTATTACAAAACTAACTCTATGATCAAAGGTTTACAACTTTACCTTGACCTCCTAGTTTGGATGTTTTTAATCAGTTGGACTGATTAAAACAATTACAATAATGTTTCTTGTTCCTCAAGAAATAGATTTAAAACAAATCAAAACTCTCTAAATAGAATATAGTTGGTTTATCTGACGTAGAAGTCAGATCCACTTTTCTCGGGATACAACTAACTTTCGGTGTCTGATGCTTAGTTTTCTCTAAAACTAGTTTGACTATCTTTTAGTGCTCCTTTGTTGAAATGTCTGTCGGGTTCCCTTGCTCTGTCAGGTTCCTCTGTTTCTTCTCTTTTGGTTTTAACTGTATTCTTCTCGTCGGGTTCCACTGTTGGTTTACTCTTGTCGGGTTCCACTTAACCATTTTCAGTTTTTACTTTGTAAGTGCGTGTCTTCGGTTTACACAGTAAATTGTTCTGTCAATTTGTGCTTATCCTATCTTTCGGTGTTGACTTTACCAATGGTTTCCCTTTGCATACTAATGGAAAAATAATGTCATCAATCTCTGCCTTTGACATTAGTATCAAAAACTGATATGTGCAAAATACTAACAAGGTTTATAGTATGTACACCATGTATATTACTTAGTCATTTCATGACTCCCCCTATGCATATGCCTGTATATTATAGTATATGTGTATGTACACTTTTCTTTATACTATATCTTCCTTTTCCCTTTGTGCTATATTTTCCTTTTCCCTTTTTTCCTTTTTGTACATATCATTTTCCTTTTCCCCATTTTTTGATAGTAAGGGCAAAGGTGTATACCTATAGCTATCAAAAATATGAGAGTGAGAGGTCTTCATTTCCTCCATCATCTTCTCCCATTTCTCCTTTAAATGTTCAAGATCCATATGCTCTAATGTAATCCACGCATGCATGTTGTAGATGTTGTCTACTACAGACATCTCAGGGGTGACAATAAGTTGCATTGCCGAACTTATGTACTGTTGCAAAAGTACAAGGTTCGGTAATAGTAGAGACTGTATCTTGGTAACCTTTTCTCTCAATTGAGATTCTGCTTCCCACAGTTCTTGTCTTAACCATTTGATCTCTATTATTTTCTCATAATGCAATTTGATTGCATTTCCATCTGTTGTTAGACTTTGAGCACTTGCATTTAGATCAGAATCGATCTTTGCAATCTTTTCATTGTTATACTTTGTAAATTTCTCTAAAGTGCATAGCTTTTGAATTAAGGAAACAACTTCCATAATGATTGGATCTAATTCATTTGTTAACTTTGAAAGCTTTAATTTATTTTTTTCCACTTCTTGGCAGATCTTTTCTATCAATTTATATTGAAATTTCTTCTCTGCTCACTCCTTAATAGCCTTTTCTGCATCAACATTCTATGTTGTGATGGCGTCGGTGAGGATGGATAGTTGATCTAAGATTGGTGCATAGTGATCAATATCAACTTCAGGAACTATCTAGTTCAAGATATCCCTTGTAGTCTCTAGTACTATGGAGTCTTAGTGCTCCTTCTTGAGCTTTTCTTGCAGTGCTTTTCTCTGACAAATTTCTCCATATTCTTGGAGTGATTCGAAATCTAATGCAGTTGGGTCACACTTTGGTATTTCTATGATTTCATCAAGTGTGACTTCCAACTTGTTTTTCTTGGTCTTCTTCTTTTTCTTCTGTGATGTACATGTATGTAGAACCATAGCCATCTTTTATGCTTGGTCTGATGTGCTAGAGGAAGGCTTCTATGGAGTTGTACCTTTGTCTTGTTGCTCAGTTTTTTCCTGTCAGTTGTCTAAGGATGTCTGCTTATCAACCTTTGGTGTTTCTACAACATCTCCTTTGATGTTTTTAGGAGTGGTGTCAACTATCTTTTCTTGTTCACCTTTCTTTGTTTGCACCTCATTTGCATCTTTCATTTGCTCATCTTTTTTGGTGTTGTCTACATCCTTTTGTTCTTCACCGATGACTACCTATTCATCGGTTGTATCCTTCTTTTCATTAGATGTATCTTTTTTCTCATCATTACCCTTATCCTTGGGTATGCTTGCATCAGGCTCGGGGGTCTTCTCCTTCTGTGAGATTATATTGATTTCTTGATTCAATAGTGGCATCTGGGCCGGTATGTGTACCTGTGTAGCATCAACAGATGTATCTAGATCCTTAGGCTGATTAGATGTAATAGTAATATCTTCATCTTTATTTACCTCATTTGCAGGATCATTGGTGATGTCAATAACTGTATTATCCATAGTATTGTCCAGCCATGTTTCATCAGCAACATCCATATCCTTGTTGCCTTTTGTGTTCAATTCTTCTTTGTCCAATTCTACTGTTGTGACATCAATGTGTGGCTCATTTGTGAGAGGTAATTTTCTCTCAGGGCTTGCCTCCTTAGTAGCTCTATTGAGTATTTTACTCCAAATTTTATTACTATCCTTCTCTAGCTCTATAAGATTGCCCTGTAGAACCTTGTAAGCTGTCAACTTGGGTGAGAACTCCTTTGCATGTTTCTCCATCATCTCCTAGATTTCTTCCATTTTTGATTCGGGAGGCATAAGAGAAACTAGGAATATTTCCCTTATCTCCTTCTCATTCTTTAATGCATAAGTCCATTTGGCAGCTAATCTTTAATGTAGTTCTTTTGGCATTTTGTCATCAAATTGTATGGGTACATATTTGAAGTTTATCATTGCTTTAATTAGTGCTTCCTCAACCTTGTTCTGATGATCAGGCTCTAATGTTATCCACTTTCTTACCTTGGTGTCGATTAAGCCACCTCTTTTTGAAATTGACTCACATATCTCATCAATAGTTTCAGGAATCTTAGTCTTTTTTGTTTGGACAGATTCATCCTGCTATATGTCCTCTATGTCTTCCTTATTTAGGATTAGTTTCCTTCTCCTCTTTGGTGCTGTGGTATTTTTGGTTGGAGGTTTTCTTTTGTAGGTCCTTACTTGACCTTTCTTAACCAATGAAGGACTTGCATCCTTTGTTGTCTAACTCCTGGTCCTAGTAGCAGTAGTAGTCCTTAGCTTCTTTGCTGGTGGAGGTAGTGGTGTGTATAACTCTATAGACTCTGAGTCACTCTCCTTTTCAGCTTCACCGACGGGTGATTGACCCTCAGTTTCTTCTGTCTTTTCAGTTTCTTCTTCTATTACCGACAACCTTTTCTTTAAATTCTTAACCATCTTGTATTTCTTCCTATCAATCTTCTTCACAACCAAGCCATTTTTAATCTTTTCTTTGGCTTCTTCATAAGTTCCAAACTTAGGTTGTGTTTTTTTCTAATGGCTCATTTATCAATGCCTCAATTGCATTTGATGCTTGATCTATGTTCACCTCATAGTCAAGCGGAGATAGCCATGCTGTCCTCGGTACAACTAGCTTGATGCATGTGTATTCAGTGTCTACCATAAAACATATGTCAGTTTTGAACTTTTCAATTAATTGTTCGGGAATCCTTACTCTCTTCTACATTATATCTTTGAATCTAGCAAAGTATTCATCCATGACTGAATCAAAGTTATCTCCTAGTGATTTTATAAACTCACTAATCTGTATGGTCACTGGTCTTGTTGTGTCCCATTGCACATTTCCTATAGATGGGAAAGATTCTTGGAAATAGAAAATATGCACATTATCAGAGAACCAAACTTACATAAATTTGACTTTGCATTTTTTATTGTCTTCATATTCTCTTCTAATTGTCTGAGTAGTAGTTCTGACAGATCCAACTGCACTCCCTTCTTGACAATCTTGTATGTTGTATCCACTGCTCTGGATGCAATGCTATCCATCCTGCTAGTCTAAAAGAACTTGTATCCTAAGACACATGCTCCAAATTTCAGTTCATCATCATTGATGGTGGATACTCTTAGTCTTCTTCCATCCCATGTAGCTCAGGTATTCTTCTCAATTTCAAGTTTAGGCAGGTGCTTTAGTCCCTTTACCTTATCAGTTATGGGATAACTGGTGACAGCGTGTATAACATCCCTAGTTATCAGTTTAGGCTCATCCAACCATAACTTTTGGTCATGTATCTTGCTTAGTACTAACCGAATCCATTCGGTCTTGAACTCTTTCGGTAACTATAGGCCATTTTTGAGCCCTTTTACCTTGATGTGCTTGTGCTCATCCTTGATAGTGCCATCATTGTTTCAAAGCTTCTTGAAATCTTGTTCAACTTCCAGGTCTCCAATCTCTGCTATCTTGCAGTGAATATACGCTCGCACATCTTTGACGAGTAAAACCCTGGCTCGTATTCTTGAGATTGCACCAGCATTGTCGGGTTGTGAAGCAACCTCGGGGCATATCTTATACTTAGGTTCCTCACATGTATTGTTCTTGATAAGAATGACCTTGTTCTTCTTAACATTCTTGAGCTTAGTGGTTCTTGATGTAGTTGTCATTGTTTCTGAAAATAGCGATTTCCCGCAAATGATAAACAAAGTTCTCGATTTATGATGGTACTTAATTTTCACCTCTGTAGTTGTTAGGAGTTTGTTGGAGTGCTATGAACTAGGTTGGTGTCGCTCTGTAATGTTGTCTCTTTGTGCTTTGGATTCACTCTTTTTCTTTACTCTGGTCGCTTGGTGAGAAATGAAACCCTTCCATCATCTATTTATAGACTTTGCCCTAAGTCGAGTCATTAATTCTCAACAACTTCTCGGTGTGTGAAGATAGAGTCATCAGGTGATACACTAACTTCTCTTTTGGTGAAAACATGATTCTTTGGGGTAGTTGTTAACTTGTTACGTTCACCAATGGATTTCAGTGTATGGCAAAGACAACTTTGTCAACTCACGATTATCGACGGATCTTAGTTTACACTAGCAACTTAGCCTTTATGTGTTAACCGATGATTCTTGGTAAGTGTAGGAAACTTAGCTTTGTATGTATACTGATGCATTTCAGTATGTATTAACCGATGAAAATGAATTCATAGAATTATAAAAATCCATAGTGCATCTTGAATCATGCTGATTTGGTATTTTAACTATGTATAATGGAACTGATGCAAAATATAACTTGGTATAATGCAGTTCCATACTTACTTGTTCTGCTTAAGTGGGGGTGGTGATGTCACTAGATCCATTGGATAAGGTGTCACCAACTGCATTGTTTGGTCCAGCTTCATCAGTGTTTGTAGCTTTCCTCCACATTTTGTTTCTCATCTTCCTAATGTCTTCAATGGTGTTTCCATTGGCAAAGGTGTTGGTGTCTGTCATTCGGTCTCTGCAGTCTTTCTTTAGATGACCAAATTAATGATAGTGTAGACATGCCATTTCAGGGTTAGTCCAGCCTCTAGACTTTCTTGCCCATTATCTCATACAGTTTACATCTATGTGACCAAATCTTCCACATGTTATATAATTTTCTCATGTATTGTAATCCCAAACATACTAGTTACCGACTCTTTTTGGTTGATAAGAAATTTCTTGACATTTAGGCTTCCATGCTTGCTTTTTCTTCTTCTAGCATTCAAGAGATACGTGCCCATGCATTTTGCAAGTAGGACAATATTTTTCCATGTAGGTTTCCTTCTTTGGTTGTTTCACCTCAGATTTATATTCATATGCTTTATGTCCTTTCTTGTTACATTTGTAACAAATTCCTATGAATGAAGGTGTGGATTTAGGAATACCTTTCATTTTATTCCTGCATACATTTGATGTGTGGCCTAGCCTTCCACAGTGATTGCATGTTATCTTTCTTGGTCTTGGTTTTGCATAGACATTCTTTGGATCAACTTGGTTGGGTGATTCTCCATTCTCAGCATATCCTAGTTTGGTGTTGTTGTTGGCTCTCCTTTTTCCATCCAGAAAATCATCCATTCTTTTGTTGCTTTCTTCAGCTCTCTTGATTATTTCATTATGTTGTTTCTGAATTCTTACTTCTTGTTTCATCTTTTCATTTTCTTCACTTAGCTCACCGATAGCTTCTATTCTTTCAATGATTTTTGTATTCATTCTATTTGCCTCTTGACTCATAAGAATAATCTGATTTGTAATCTCATGATAATGTTTTGTAAGTCTTTGTATTTCAGACTCTTTCTCTTGCATCTTTTTCAGTAATCTTTCTCCTATCATCAATAACTATTATTCTTTCTTGCTCAACTTGTCTAGCATTGTTCATGACATCAATCATTCTTACCATCTGTGTCTCTTGACTGATTTTGCAGAGATTTTACTTTTCTAGTCAGATGTTGATTGATTTCATTAAGACTTGTGATGCTTTCTTCTGAAGTGTCTAATGTTTTTCTAGTTGTAGATCCTAAAGACTCAAATAGATCTGGTATCTCTTCTTCATGGTAATCTATTTCATTACAACGAGATGTCATAATCTTTCTTTTTAGTAATAACTGAGAGGGGGGGGGGGTAATCAGTGGCCTCAAATTTTAATCCTTAAATCAACCGTTAAAACTTATAATGACATATTAAGTTTCAAGTTATCTTTTGTCCTACAAGATGTATGCCTTGAAATACTTTAATCAATTTTCTACTTGTTGGATTGCTTTGCTAATCTCTCTTATGTATGATTACTGATAAGCAGTTAACGATTTACTGAAACATAGTAAATATGCAGAGTATACCGATCAATCCAGAAATGCATATGTGAAATGTAAAATAGTAAAGTAATAAACTATAAACACATAACATAAGAATTTTAACGTGGAAACCTATTAAGGGAAAAACCACTGGGACTGGTACCCCAAATTTTTACTCTTCTAAAGTGAGCTCTATTAGGAGCCAACTCTGTTAAAGGTTACAAACATGTTGTTAAGTGTGATCTTGTTAGAGGATTTAGAAATAGTTTGTCAACTAGTATCTGGCATCTAATGCTACCATCCTTGATCAAACTCTCTTGGCCTGTCAATAGGTATCGAGAATATCCAATGCTAATTTTGTGATCAAAATTTTTGATACTCCTTGGGATGTATCTCAATTGTAAAAGAGTTTTAAGTCCTGCTCCATTAAGAGGCTTTATGCTTCAATGGTTAAACTGAAACACTAATGATCTATTCATACATACAACTCAATTGCATATTTTCAGATCTATTGTAAGTCCATTACCTCTCTTATCAATATAATCACTTATACCTTTGCTCCATACTATTCTGCTCTGTGATGCTTGTCTCATTGTTCGTCGGTGTCTGCTGAATCTAGCTCTTTCCTCAGCTTGTTGATCAGGACTGAATGAAGAATTTCTTCTCCTTCATATTTTCTTTAGCATCTTTCCTCTTCTCTTTTTCTTCTCACCTAATCCCCCATTTGTAATGAATTGGGTTTGTCTCTATATAAAAATGATTTCCCCTTTTCTTGGCTTTCTTGATTCTTGGCGTGTTCGACAATTCTCACCAATAGATTTAAAGAAAACTCCTGATTTATCTCAAAGAGATCTTCTTGCCAACTGGACAAATTAGCTTTAAATCACTTATTTATCTCTGGCTTTATCTGGATTATTAAAATAATGATAAGTATCTGTTAATTCTATCTTTAGCTTCTTGACAACTAAGCATTTTGTCATTTTCTGAACTCTCTATTCTGTCGATCAACACTTTAGATAGCCATCAGTGATAACTGACTGTTTCATCAGTGTGACTTCAGTTATCATCAGGATCTCCATCCTTGTCTTCTCCGTCGGGCAACACTGAAATCCTTTTCATTGATTTACTTTGTGCTTTGCTTGTCGTGCAACACTGTAACTCTGCTTCATTGGTAATGTTGTGTATTAGCTCATCGAGTAACACTGTAACTCTGCTCTTTTACTCTGACCATCGGTGTGCACTTTGTTGGTGTATGAAGTCACTTAGTGAATACTTGACTTGTATGCATTACTAATAGCATAGTCTTGATTCATAGGTTCTTTGAAGTCTTTGGCAGTATTTCCATGACCATACATATTATATCAAGTTGACATCAATGAAAATACAATACATTAACTAATTTAATGCCTTGCATGATCATCAACTTAATATCTTCAAACATTCAATCAGTTACATGTCATCAATCTCTCCCTTTGGCATTGATGGCAACATACTACATTATCATACTATACTATTACTAATACAATATGAAATATACAGTTTCATCAAGTTGTTTTAATGTAACTATTACAAATGTCTGGCTATCGGTAAGCTCAAATAGCTTAGATTTGATTCTTGCAACTTTCTTTCTGTCTTCAATCCCTTCACTGGATAGATGTAGAATCTTTCCTTCTCTGATGTGATGTGTTCTCCTTCTGTGTCAAATTCTCTCCCTTTGACTGTTCTCTTTTCTTGTGATGTCTTTTGTCAGGAATTTTTTTCCTTTGTGTGTACTCTCACTTTCTAGTTACATTCTCTCCCTTTGGATATTTGATGGATATAATCTCTTCCTGAGATGATAATGGATAAAATCTCTCCCTTTGATAGCAATGCCAAACAAACATCTTTGCAAGCATAGATTTTGCAAAACAAGTATTGACAGCAATATCAAATAGATCCTTTCTACCCATAATATATTCCTTGAATTTCCCAATCCATCGGTAATAACTCTGGTGTTCAAAGTAGATAAATACCTTGTTGTGTATAGATGTATTATAGAAGTCCATCTCTCTACTTGCATCAACATGAATGATATTCTGATAATATATAGTTTGATACAGCCTTCTAGTCAGCTTACTAACCAATAGACAAGGGTTTGACCCCTAGTCTCTTTCTTAAGTATTCAAATGCATCCTTGGGCAGTGGTTTGGTGAAGATATTAGCCAATTGTTCCTTCGATTGCACATACTCAAGTATCACTTCCTTTGCCTGAACTTGTTCTCTCAAATAATGATACTTGATAGCAATATGCTTTGTTTTAGCATGCATGACTGGATTCTTGCAAATGTTTATTTCACTTGTATTATCACAATAGATAATTACTGGTTCTAAAATTTTCATATGCATACCTTCCAGTAATTGTTTGATCCATGTAATATTTGAGCAGTTTGCAGCATAAACAACATACTCTACCTTTGCAATAGATTGAGAGATGCATCCTTGCTTCTTGCTGATCCATGTGACAAGTTTGTCACCCATAAAGAATGCTCCTCCAGTTGTGCTCTTTCAGTCATCAATGTTTCCAGCCCAATCAACGTTGGTAAAGACCTTAAGTTCAAATTTACCTTCTCTCTTGTACCATAAGCCATATTCCTCAATTTCTTCAGATATCTTAGTATTGTTTTCATAGTAGTCATATGTGATTCCCTAGTATTAGAATAAAATCTAGCAACTATTCCTATTGCATGTGCAATATCTGGTCTAGTGTGTATAACATACATGAGTTTTCCAATCATTGATCTATACAAAGTCTAATTTACCTCTGATGAATTGTCTCCCTTTTTCAGCTTACATCTAGTTGCCATCGGTGCTCCAACTGGTTTGGATTCTTCCATTTTGAATATTTTTAGTACTTCTTTGATGTACTTGGATTGTGTAATGAAAATACCTTCATCTTGTTGCATGATCTGCAGACCAAGAAATAACTTGATCTCTCCAAACATAGACATCTCAAACTCTTTACTCATTTCATTTGCAAATGATTTACATAGCATATCATTGCCTCCAAATATGATGTCATCAAAAAATATCTCAGAAATCAAAATGTTAGCATCAATATCTTCCTTCAAATAAAGATTACTATTTTCACTAGTCCTTACAAATCCAATACTTAAAAGATAGGAATGAAGTCTTTCATACCAGGCTCAAGGTTCTTGTTTTAATCCATACAAGGATTTATGTATCCTACATACCATTTCCCTCTTGTCTGGATCAACAAACCCTTCTGGTTGTTCAATATATACCTCTTCTTCAAGTATTCCATTTAGGAATGTAGACTTGACGTCCATTTGGTATACCTTGAATCCTTTACATGCAACATAAGAAAGTAATATTCTCACTCCTTCTAGCCTAGCAATGGGTGCAAAGGTCTCTCTAGAGTCAATTCCTTCTTCTTGTGCATACCTCTTGCATACTAGTCTTGATTTATTTCTTGTGAATTCTCCATTCTCATTCAGCTTATTCCTGAATATCCATTTTGTACCGATGACATTGTTAGTAATAAATGAGAGGGGGGAGGGGGGGGGGTGAATCAGTGGCCTCAAAAATTTATCCAATTTAATCCACCAATCAATACTTGTCTAATTATTAAGTCCCTATAAGATGCATGCCTTTGAAATACTTGAAACAAATAGCTGTCTGTCGGTTTACCTTGTTTGTCCTTATTCTCCTTGATAATCGATAAGTAGTAAATTGTATTTACCGATACTCAGTAAATATGTATAGTATACCAATCAATCCATAAATGATTATGTGAAATGTAAAACACTAAAGTAATAAACCATACACACATAACACAAGGATTTTAACGTGGAAACCCTGTTAAGGGAAAAACCACTGGGACCGGTACCCCAAATTTTCACTCTTCTGAAGTGAGCCCTATTAGGATCCAACCCTGTTAAAGGTTACAAACACATGGTTAAGTGCGACCTTTTTAGAGAATTTTTATACATAGGTTGTCACTTAGTATTTGTCATCTATGCTACCATCCTTGAATCAATCTCATGACTGTTAATAGGCTTTATGCTAATCTTACTACCATCCTTGAATAAGCCTCCTTCTTAGACTGTCAATAGGCTTTAGATAAGATCGATGCTACTATCATGAGTCAACCTTCTGGTAATCTATTAGGATATACCTCAATTACAAAATACTGTTAAGTCCCGCTCTATTAAGAGACTTAATGCTTGAATGGTTAAACTGAAAAAAAATGACCTATTTATAACGCAACTGAATTGCAGATTTTTAGATCTATTTACTTAAAAAATCTTTTTGATCAATGTATCAATTCTATTCCTTTGTACTTAACTCTTTTTGCTCTGTGATGTTGTGCTTTTCTATTCGTCGGTGTCTGCAGAATTCTTTAGGTCTCCCTTAGCTTGATTGATCAGGACTGCATGAAGTTTATCCTTCATTAGTTTCTCTTTAGCATCTTCTATCAGTTCACTCCCCCGTGTATCTGATTTCCTGTGGAAGTGAATTATGCTCGTCTCTTATATAGACATGATATTCCTTAATTCTAGGTTCTTGATTCTTGATTCTTAGCATGAAAAATAATCCAGCCAAATTGATTTATGTCTTTAACTCCTGATTTATCTCATAGTTATCTTCTTGCCAACTATACAAATCATTTACTTAACTATGGTTGAATAAAACAAATCAAACAACTAGTTAAGTCTATCCTTTAGCTCTGCCAGCTAGATATTTTGTCATTTTTTGATCTCTCTGTTCTGTCGGTCAACTTTGTAGTTCGTCACTGGTGACAACTGCCAGTTCCATCGCTGTCGCTTCAGTTAGCTTCGGGATCTCCATCCATTGGGCATCATTGGATCTTGCTTGTCGGGCAATGCTGTTTTTAACTTGTCGGTCATCCTTTGATTCTGCTTCGTCGGGCAACACTATCTTCTACTCATTGGGCATCACTGTGACTTTATCTCTATCTTTACCGATGGTGTGCACTTCGTCGGTGTAGTCTGTCACTTGGTGAATACTTGACTTTTATGCATTGCTAAAAGAATAACCTTTATTCCATTGATTCTCTAAAGTCTTTGGCATTATGTATATGACCATATAGATGATATCAAGTTGACATCAATGACAATACAAACCATTAACTGATTTAATGTCTTTCACCATCTTCAACTTAACATTATCAAACATTCAATCAGTTACATGTCATCAATCTCTCCCTTTGGCATTGATGACAACATACTATATTATCACACTATACTATTTCTAATACAATATGAAATACAATTTTTGAGATTCATCAAATTACCAAACAGTTTGTTTTGATAACCGATAAAATGTCTGACTATCGATGAGCTATGTATTAGCTCAGATTTGATTCTTGCAACTTTCTTGTTTCTTCTTCTGATGTGTTGTGTCCTCTTTGACTGTTCTGCTTCTTTGATGTCATAGTCTTTTGTTTGCAACTTTTATACAAATTCTCTCCCTTTGGATATGATCTCTCCCTGTTTGGAGTAATCTGATAATGAATAGTTTCTAATGATAATATGGATACATTCTCTCCCTTTGACATTAATG
>MU225579.1:595705-610505 GCA_018584345.1 Thuja plicata | reverse complement strand
TCCAATTTAATCCACCAATCAATACTTCTCCAATTATTAAGTCCCTACAAGATGCATGCCTTTGAAATACTTGAAACAAATAACTGTCTGTCAGTTTACCTTGTCTATCCTTATTCTCCTTGATAACTGATAAGTAGTAAAGTATATTTACCGATACTCAATAAATATGAAGAGTATACCAATCAATCCATAAATGATTATGTGAAATGTAAAACACTAAAGTAATAAACCATACACACATAACACAAGGATTTTAACGTGGAAGCCCTGTTAAGGGAAAAACCACTTGGACCGGTACCCCAAATTTTCACTCTTCTAAAGTGAGCCTTGTTAGGAGCCAACCTTGTTAAAGGTTACAAACACATGATTAAGTGTGACCTTGTTAGAGGATTTTTATTCATAGGTTGTCACTTAGTATCTGGCATCTATGCTACCATCCTTGAATCAATCTCATGATTGTCAATAGGCTTTTTTCTAATCTTACTACCATCCTTGAATCAACCTCCTTCTTAGACTATCAATAGGCTTTAGGTAAGACCGATGCTACTATCATGAGTCAACCTTCTGGTAATCTGTTAGGATATACCTCAATTACAAAAGACTGTTAAGTCCTGCTCTGTTAAGAGACTTAATGCTTGAATGGTTAAACTGAAACAAAATGACCTATTTATAATGCAACTGAATTGTAGATTTTCAGATCTATTTACTTACAATATCTTTCTGATCAATGTATCAATTCTATTCCTTTGTACTTAACTCTTTCTGCTCTGTGATGTTATGCTTTTCTGTTCGTCGGTGTTTGCAAAATTCTTTAGCTCTCCCTTAGCTTGATTGATTAGGACTGCATGAAGTTTATCCTTCATCAGTTTCTCTTCAGCATCTTCTATCAGTTCACTCCCCCGTGTATCTGATTGCCTGTGGAAGTGAATTATGCTTGTCTCTTATATAGACATGATATTCCTTAATTCTAGGTTCTTGATTCTTGATTCTTGGTATGAAAAATAATCTAGCCAAATTGATTTATGGCTTTAACTCCTAATTTATCTCGTAGTTATCTTCTTTCCAACTATACAAATCATTTACTTAACTATGGTTGAATAAAACAAATCAAACAACCAGTTAAGTCTATCCTTTAGCTTTGCTAGCTAGATATTTTATCATTTTCTGATCTCTCTGTTCTATTGGTCAAATCTGTAGGTCATCGCCGGTGACAACTGCCAGTTCCATTGGTGTCACTTTAGTTAGCTTTAGGATCTTTGTCTGGTGGGCATCATTGGATCTTGCTTGTTGGACAACACTTTTTTTAGCTCGTCAGGCATCCTTTGATTCTGCTTCGTCGGGCAACACTGTCTTCTACTCATTGGGCATCACTGTGACTTTATCTCTGTCTTTACCGATGGTGTGCACTCTGCCAGTGTAGTCTGTCACTTGGTGAATACTTGAATTTTATGCATTGCTAAAAGCATAACCTTTATTCCATTGATTCTCTGAAGTTTTTGGCATTATGTATATGACCATACATATGATATCAAGTTGACATCAATGCCAATACAAACCATTAACTGATTTAATGTCTTGCATCATCTTCAACTTAACATTATCAAACATTTAATCAGTTACATGTCATCAGACATTCTTATCACCTGGTCTTGGTACAAGTGTCCATGTCTTTTTTTTCTCTATCTGCTCAATCTCTTCATTCATAGCACTTATCCATTCATCATTATCTAGTACAACATTGACATATTTGGGCTCATAATCACAAATAAGACATCTTGTATTTAGAGACTTACTTCTAGTTCTCATACTAGCCTTTTTATCTCCTATGATCTAGTTCTATGGATGGTTTCTTTTGACATATCTTTCAAGAATAAGTTCAAGTCTTTTTCTATCATCTTGATCATCATTTTTTTCTTCATTCTATTCTCCATCACTTTGTGCATCATCTTGAGCAATATTCTGATCTTCGGTATTTGTAGCCTGATGCTTGGGTGCAATGATCTATTTCTTGGGAGCTCTACATTGTTGGTCAGGTAGAGTGTCAGGTTCATCATTGTAAGTAAACCTATTGTAGTCCTCTGGTTCTTTAGCAATTTCCTTTTCATTCTTCTCTGCAAATTCATCTATATTTACATTTGCACTTTCAATAATTTTGTTAGAGGCTTTGTTTAGACATTTATAAGCCTTGCTCTTGGTAGAATACCCTATAAATATTCCTTCATCACTCTTGGAGTCAATTTTTCCATTTCTATCATCTTTTAAGATATAACATTGACTGCCAATTTTTTTGAAATAACTTACATTGGGTGTGTAACCATACCAAAGCTCATAAGGTGTCTTTTTGGTGTCTTTCTTCAATTGTACTATGTTCAATGTATAAACAACAGTACTGACAACTTCTCTCCAAAATATTTGGGTGATCCCTTTCTCTATCATCAGTTTCCTTGCACAATCAACTATGGATATGTTCCTTCTTTCAACAATTCCATTTTGTTGTGGTGTTCTCGGTGTAGAAAATTGTCTTCTGATTCCATGCTCATTACAAAAGTTAGAGAATTCATCTGAAATAAATTCCAATCCTCTATCTGACCTTAAGAATTTTAACTCCTTACCACTTTGTTTCTCAACCATTGCCTTATACCATTTAAACATCTTAAATACTTATGATTTATCTTTTAGAAACATGTCTGTCATCATTCTAGAGTAATCATAAATAAAGAGAATAAAATATCTATCTCCATAATAACTCTTTGTCCTCATAGGTTTACATAAATCAATATGGACTAATTCTAGAATTGCATCAGTTGTATGGGTTTTGCTTTTGCAACTAGACTTTGTCATTTTACCTTTTTGACAATTCTTACACATGATGTTGTCGGGCTTGGTCATCGTTGGTAAGCCTCTGACATTTCTCTTTTTGCTAATCTTTATCATGTTTTCAAAGTTCACATGACACAACATTTTGTGCCACAACCATATGTCTTCGTTTGTAGCAATCAAACAAGTGGTGTCATTATCATTCAGATAGAATAAGTTACCTTTTGTCTACTCACTGGTACCAATCAGATTTCCTAATTTATTGAAGATCTTTGCCTTCTTATTTTCAAATGCCACTTTGTGACCTAAATTATTCAACTGAGAAACACTCAATAGATTATAATTCAATCCATTTACCCAACAAGAATTTTCACATTTTATCTAGTTATTCAACATTATAGTTCCTCTACCTTCAACTGGACAAGGTGTGTCATTACCCATTCTTACTGAACCACCTTTATAGTATTCAAAAGTCTCAAACTTTTGCTTATCACTAGTCATATGGTGAGTGAAACCACTATCTATGATCCAGACATCATTTTTACTAACTTTAGATATGAGTGTAGTTTCTACATACCTTTCTTCATCATCATCTGAATCATCTTTTACTACTACAAACGCCATCTTGATGTCTTCATCAGATTCGGTGTTAGTATCATCATCTTTGCATTTTTCTAGGTAACTGGCCTTCTTTCCTTTGTCCTTGTAGTCTCAGGAATCTCTTCTTTCTAATTGTTGGTAGTTTTTGTAATCACCTCTGTCAGACTTCTTTTCAAATGATCTGTCATTACTTCTGTCATCTTTTCTTCTGTTAGTACATCTTGCAACAAAGTGTCCAATCTCTTTGCAATTAAAACAAACAAGTGGTAATTTACCTTTGTATTTACCTTTGCTTCTCTACATTCTTCTAGCCATAAGTGCTTCAATTTCATCAAGATCATCTTCTTCACTTTCACTATCACTATCTTTTCTCATAGTGTTTTTATGACTTGATTTTCTTATTCTCATAGAAGTTTTGAATGCAGACTCTATGTTTGGTAAGACACTATTATCAAAGTTGTTCACCTCAAATGAAATCATACTTTCAATTAAACTGTCTAGAGTAACATTTGTATTTTCTACTGCTCTCATTTCTTGAATTCCAGATACTCTAATAGCATAAGTAGGTAGTAAGGTTCTTACAATTTTACTTACCACTGTATCTTCTTCTAGTACACCTCCAACTCCTCGGATAGCATTGACTACCTCTTTGATTCTTGTGTTGTATTGAGTGATGTTTTCACCTTATTTCATCTTGAGATCATCAAACTTTCCTCTAAGGCTTTTTGCCTTGGCTCTCAAAACATTCTTGTCACCACCATGTACAAGCATCAATTTGTCCCACATCTGCTTTGTAGTCTTGAAGGTTTTGACATATTCAAATTCAGCATCGGAGAGTGAGGAAGCAAGCTCTATCATCATGTAGTTGTGCTCATTCTTCTCTCTCAATTGTTCAACTGTTGGTGCTCTTGTGGGCAACACATATTCAACATCTAAGTATTGAGTAACATCATTACCAATACTTGATAAGTGGAGTCTTATTCTTCTCTACCATGAAGAAAAATTATCTTTGTTCAACTTGGGTACATCTCATCTGTTCATCTTGTGATCTTTAGCTTAGGTCTTAAAACCTTCCCTCTAAGCACACAAGCTCTGATACCAATTGTTAGTAATAACTGAGAGGGTGGGGGGGTGAATCAGTGGCCTCAAATTTTAATCCTTAAATCAATCCTTAAAACTTATAACCATAGATTAAGTGTCAAATTATCTTCTTTCCTACAAGATGTATGCCTTGAAATACTTTAATCAATTTTCTACTTGTCGGATTACTTTTTTAATCTCTCTTTTGTATGATTATCGATAAGCAGTTAACTATTTACCAAAACACAGTTAATATGCAGAGTATACCGATTAATCCAGAAATGCATATGTGAAATGTAAAATAGTAAATTAATAAACCATAAACACATAACACAAGGATTTTAACGTGGAAACCCTATTAAGGGAAAAACCACTGGGACAGGTACCCCAAATTTTCACTCTTCTGAAGTGAGCTCTGTTAGGAGCCAACCCTGTTAAAGGTTACAAATACACTGTTAGGTGTGACCTTGTTAGAGGATTTAGAAATAGTTTGTCAACTAATATCTAGCATCTAATGCTACCATCCTTGATCAAACTCTCTTGGCCTATCAATAGGTATCGGGCATATCCAATGCTACTTTTGTGATCAAACTTTTTGATACTCCTTGGGATATATCTCAATTGTAAAAGAATTTTAAGTCCTGCTCGGTTAAGAGGCTTTATGCTTCAATGGTTAAACTAAAACACTAATGATATGTTCATTCGTACAACTTAATTATAGATTTTTAGATCTATTGTAAGTCCATTACCTCTTTGATTAATATAATCACTTATACCTTTGCTCCACACTGTTCTTCTTTGTGATGCTTGTCTCACTATTTGTCGGTATCTGCAGAATCTAGCTCTTTCCTCAGCTTGTTGATCAGGACTGAATGAAGTCTTTCTTCTCCTTCAAATTTTCTTTAGCATATTTCCTCTTCTCTTTTTCTTCTCACCTAATCCCCCATTCGTAATGAATTGGGTTTGTCTCTATATAGACATGATTTCCCCTTTTCTTGGCTTTCTTGATTCTTGGTGTGTTCCACAATTATCGCCAATAGATTTTAAGAAAGCTCCTGATTTATCTCAAAGAAATCTTCTTGCCAATTGGAAAAATCAGCTTTAAATCACTTACTTATCTCCGGATTTATCTGGATGATTAAAACAATGATAAGTATCCGTTAATTCAATCTTTAGCTTTTTGACAGCTAAGAATTTTATCATTTTCTAAACTCTCTGTTCTATCAATCAGCACTTCAGATATTCATCGATGATAACTAACTGTTTCGTTGGTGTGACTTTAGTTGTCATCAGGATCTCCATCCTTGTCTTCTCCATTGGGCAACACTAAAATCCTTTCCATCAGTTTACTCTGTGCTTTGCTCATCGGGTAACACTGTAACTCTACTTCATCGGTAATGTTGTGCATTATATCATCGGGTAACACTGTGACTCTGCTCTTTTACTCTGAATTTCGGTGTGTACTCCATCGGTGTATGCAATCACTTAGTGAATACTTGACTTGTATGCATTACTGATAGCATAGTCTTGATTCATTGGTTCTTTGAAGTCTTTGGCAGTATTTCCATGACCATACATATTATATCAAGTTGACATCAATGAAAATAAAATACATTAACTGATTTGATGCCTTGCATGTTCGTCAACTTAATATCTTCAAACATTCAATCAGTTACATGTCATCATTTATTTCATCTAGGAGCTGTCTTATCTTGATTCTAGCTTCTTTATACTGCTCATAGAAGATATGAATTTCTAGCTTCTGATTCTCAATAGTCTTGTCAAGTCTATACTTCTCCGTTGTATGATCTTTTTTCTGAAGTCTTTAAACTTTTCAAATAAGAGATCTAGCTCTGACACCAATTGTTGAAAATAATGGGAAGTGTGTACTGAGAGGGAAGGGGTGAATCAGTACCTTTAAAACTTTTATCTCTTTTAACCTTTATCCATTTTGTAATCAATTGTATAACCAACCATCTATTCTATACTATCTTTGTGTAAGATATATCAATTCATAAACTTTAACAAACATGTAAACATTCATAGAAACATTCATGAAAGTAATTGACTCATAACACAAGATATGATAATGCAGAAAACCCCTGTTAGAAGGTAAAAAACTACAGTGGGGATTACACCCACAAAAACTTCACTATCTGCAGATTGAAAGGGGCCGGTTAAGGCCTACAATTTGATCACTTCTGATGATCTACCCTGTTAGGAGTATTATGTGGAGACTTGTTAAGGTCTACTCTATTAATATTTTTAGCAACACTATTTAGCGTGCACTCGATTAAGAGAATTACAATAGGATTTTTAAATCCACCTTTCTTGAAAGGATGTCTTCTATTTTCTACATTTTTTAGAATGCAGACAAAAATACTCATTGACCTTAGTGTATGCAATCTTACAATTGCTGAATACAGATCCATTACAAATCACATGTACAAATGTATCATCTAATTGTTGAAGATAATTATTCAATTGTGTATTTTCATTGATGTTACACATGTATATACACTTATGTAGTGATGTTACACAAATATCTACATCCAAACCGAGCACAGTTGGTGAATGGAAAGAGTTTTTAGTGTTGACCGAGATCAGTTGGGTATTGAAGATGTTTAGTGTTGACCGAGCCACTTGAGCATTTTAGTCATGGTCAGGCATTAAAGAAACTCAGTATTAACCGAGTTGGTTATTCAGTGTCAGTTGACTAAGAATGGTTTACATTCTATAATTAATTGGTTATATGAGGCCGACTGAATTATGATTTATTACTTATTTAGAAGTATATTCAAGTCAACTTGGTGGGGCTTATCATATATATGAAAGGTCAAGTTTGGATTGAATATGTAGATAGAGTGTGAAAAAATGAAGACAAGCAGAAGTGTGGAATTCTGTGATATGAAGAGTGAAGGTGAAATTAGATGGGATTCTGATTGAGTATAGAACACTCGGAGCTATAATAGAATATTTGATCAGCAAGGATCCAGTTATAATCAAAATAAAGATCTGAATCAACAAAGATAATTTCTTACAAATACATGTCAAATCATTATTATTTTCTAAAAATTATAGCAGTGATCTCAAATCTCTTAACATAATAGACTTAATAGTCTTTTTCTAAATCCTCTCACAAGGTAGCATTTCTATGTTGAAGTGTTGAAGACCTCTAACAAGGCCACTCCTCATGGGGTGATTTAAATTCTCTAACAGGGTCACACCTAACAGTGTGTTTTTGTAACCTTTAACATGGTTGGCTCCTAACAGGGCTCACTTCAGAAGAGTGAAAAATAGTAACTAGTTACATTGGTTGTTTTTTCCCATATTAGGTTTTCACGTTAATTCTTGGTGTAACCTGTGTATATGTTATTTGTTTCATGCTTTATGTTTCTGCACTTAATCACTAAAGTATAATTCCATTAGATATTATAAAGATTGCTTTGACACCTGAGTTACAAAAGAATATCTTAATTGACCGAGT
The DNA here is from genome assembly GCA_018584345.1 of Thuja plicata. Taxonomy (NCBI): domain Eukaryota; kingdom Viridiplantae; phylum Streptophyta; class Pinopsida; order Cupressales; family Cupressaceae; genus Thuja; species Thuja plicata. The sequence goes on along the minus strand of MU225579.1, from coordinate 602,521 downwards.
AACATTGTTATATTGTTTAAGACATCTAAGGGATAAGGGATTTGTTTTAGAGTAACTAATTCACCCCTCCCCTCTCAATTACTCATCTCATTTCCAAGAATTGGTATCAGAGTTGCAATTTTTTTCAGAGAAGGTTTCAAGGCGTAAGCTAAAGATTAGAGATGTCTTACAGAAGGGAGATCCCAAAGCTAAACAAAGACAACTTCCATGCATGGCAAGAGCTGATGAGGCTACATCTATCTACTACTGGAGATGTTGGTTTACAATTTTTGGACAAAATATATGTGGAACCAACAATAGCTATGACCGTGGAACAAATGATGGAATGAAAGCTTCATAACATAATGATGATTGATATAGCTTCTTCACTCAGCTACTCAAAAGTTGATGAAGTCAAGGACTTCCCTACAACCTTTGATATGTGGAAGAAATTATAGGACATTCATGGAGGAGATGCAAATGTAAAGAGAGCCAAAGAAGAAGGTCTCAGAGGACAATTTGATCATATGAAAATGAAAGAAGGAGAAGACATTACAAGATACAGTAAAAGAATCAAGAAGATTGTGAGTGCCATCAGAGTTGTAGGAGGAATAATTGAAGATACAATAGTGGTTAGCAAGGTATTAAGAACTTTACTTCCTATCTATGCTATTAGAGTTTCAACTATTTAAGAGATGAGGTGCAACAAGGATATAACTTTGGATGCATTAGTTGGAAGGCTTACAACTTTTGAGCTGGACAACTTTGACAATTATTCTCCTAGCTCTAGCAATTTTGAGTCTGCATTCAAAGTTAAATTAAACCTTGGTAAGAAGGATAGATACTCATAAGGGAAGTAGATTGAAAGTGATAGTGATGACGAATTTGATGATGAAGATGAGAAAAAGTTCAACAAGTACAAAGGCAAGAAAGATTTCAATAACTAGAAGAGATACAAGGACAAAGGTAAGAAGTCTTGTTATATTGCTAAAGATTCTGATAGTGATGAAGATGAAGATGAAATGGTTTATATTGCTATTAAGGATGAGTCAGATGAAAATACAACACTTTTCTCACATATTAGTAAAAATGACACATGGGCAATTGATAGTGGTTGTTCTCATCACATGACTGGTGATAAGACAAAATTTGAACATCTTGAGCACTATGATGGTGGGAGTGTCAGTTTTAGGAATGATGAACCCTACTATGTGAAAGGAAAAGGTTGCATTACTCTGACAGAAGGAATCAAATGTGATAATGCTTGTTGGGTTGAAGGACTAAGGAGAAATCTACTCAGTGTAGCACATATGAACAACATTGGCTTCAAGGTAGAATTCATGAATGGTAAGTCCAAGCTCCTGGATGGTAAAGGGAACCTAGTTGGAATTGGTAGGAAAACAAAAGGTAATCTATTCTATCTTGATATCATTGGAATTTCATGCTTTATTGCACAAGTAGAAGAAATTTGGCTATGGCATAAAAGGTTGTGTCATGTAATTTTTGACAATCTGGTAAACATAAGCAAGAACAAGAGAGTTAGAGGTATTCCTATATTGAAGAAACCTGAGTTAGCAATATGAAAACAATGTCAAATTGGAAAGATGAGCAAGACAAGTTTCAAGAGCAAGAATTACAATACTGATGAAATCTTGGAATTGTTACATACTGACCTTTGTGGACCAATTGGGACAACAAGCTATACTGGAGAAAAGTATTTTATTCTATTTGTTGATGATCATTCTAGAATGATGACTGTCATGTTTCTCAGAGAAAAATCAGAAGATTTTTAGAAATTCAAATGGTATCTTGCAAGAGTTGAAAAGGAAACATGAAGGAAACTAAAATGTCTAAGAGCTGACAGAGGAGGAGAATTCATTTCTAATGAGTTCAATGAATTCTATAATGAAAGAGGAATCAAAAGACAGGTATCTACCCCTGGTAAACCACAACAAAATGGAATAGCAGAAAGAAGAAACATATCCATAATGGATTGTGCCAGAACCCTAATGATTGAAAAGAATGTTGCTGCCAAATACTAGAAGGAGGCCATCAACACTACAATGTTCACCTTGAACCGAGTTCAACTGAAGAAAGGTAGTAACCCGACACCTTTTGAATTATGGTATGGCTATAAACCTAATGTTCATTATTTCAAAGTATTTGGAATTAAATGTTACATCTTGAAGGAAGAAAGAAATGGTAAACTTGATGCAAAAAGTGACTAAGGAATATTCCTAGGCTAATCATGTAAAAGCAAAGCATACAAATGTTTGAATCTTACTACTCATAAAGTCATAGAAAGTGTACATGTCAACATTGATGAGTTTGTAGAAAGTTGTGAAGAGCAAAGTAGTAAAGAGCCTGAAGACTACAAGAACTTTGTGTATCATGAACCTGATACTATGCCTATAACTCGATCAATGGTGATTGGACAACAAAACTGTTAACCACTGAATATACTAACACAAATTGTGCAACCCAAGTTGTAGACTGTGTAACCCAAGCTTCTAGTAGAAGAAACTGAGTCACAAATAAAGGGAACCCAGTCTCAGATAGAGGGACCCGAGTCATAGATAGAGGAACCTGAGTCATAGACAGTGGAACCTGAGCATCAGACAAAAGAACAAGAAAGAATGTTTGAGAATGATAGACCTAGTGGATAAATTCTAGAATCAAGACTGAAGGATCCAATACTTTCCAAATATGTTAGAAGGCATCATGCACCTAAGAAAATAATTGGAGATCTGACAAAAGGTGTAATGACAAGGAAAAAAATCAAAGGTACATGTTTACTTAGTGAATTTGAACCTAGAACTATTAAAGATGCATTGAATGATGAAAGTTGGATAGAAGCAATGAATGAAGAAATTGAATAGATTGAGAAGAAAAAAACTTGGAATCTTGTGCCTAGACCAAAGGACAAGAATGTGATTGGAACCAAGTGGGTTTTTAGAAATAAGATGAATAAAAATGGTGAAGTTTCTAGAAACAAGGCCAGACTAGTTTGTAAAGGATATGCTCAAGAAGAGGGTATTGATTATGAGAAACTTTTGCTCCTATTACAAGACTTGAAGGAGTCATAACTCTTCTGGCATATGTTGTACATAAAGGATACAAAGTATATCAAATGGATGTGAAATCTACATTTTTGAATGGAATCCTAGAAGAAGAAGTCTACATTAAGCAACCTGAAGGATTTGTTGATCCTAGCAGAAGGAATATGGTTTGCAAACTGCACAAAGCATTATATGGATTGAAACAAGCGACCAGAGCCTGGTATGAAAGACTACATGGTTACCTAGTAAGTATTGGATTTCAGAGAACTAATGATAATAGTAGCTTGTACATCAAAGAAGGACCATAGAACAAAATATTGTTAGCAGAGATATTTGTTGATGACATATTATTCACTGCATATGATGACTTATGCAAAGCATTCTTAGTAGCTATGAGTAAAGAGTTTGAGATGTCTATGTTTGGCGAGATCAAATTCTTTGTTGGATTATAAGTACATAAAATGAAGGATGGTATCTACATTACTCAATCAAAATATATCAAGGAGATACTCAAGAAGTTTGGAATGGAAGATTCCAAACCAGTTGGAACACCCATGTGTACTAGACAGAAAATGTCTAAGGATGATGATTCAAAGGAGGTAGATCAGACCAATTACAAATAAATGATTAGAAAATTGTAATATGTTGTTTACACCAGACCTGATATTGCATTGGCAGTTGGTATTGTTGCAAGATTTTCAGCTAATCCTAGAGACAATCATCTAATGGCAATCAAAATAATTCTGAGATATCTGAAGGGTACTGAAGACTATGGTTTATGGTATAAGAAAGGTGGGAACTTTGATTTGAAGAAATTCTTGGAATATAAAGAAACATAATTATATCTCTTGGTCTACAACAGAGGCATAATAGGTTTTTGCAATAGTGAACTATTCAAACATCATATGGTTCAAGCAGTTGTTGTTAGGAATGAAGGAAGAAGTAAAAGAACCAGTTATTATCTACTATGACAATACCAATGCCATTAACATTTCAAAGAATCCTGTGATACACACCAAAACCAAGCATATAGCAATAAAGTATCATTTTTGAGGGAATTGGTACAGGTTAAAGAAGTAAGGTTGGAATATGTGAGTACTAAAGAACAAGTTGCAGACATATTCACCAAACCTTTACCTAAGGATGCATTTTTGTATCTTAGAGGAAAGCTAGTGGTGCTTCCCCTAACTGAAGCTCACTAAAATATAGTTTAGTGATGCATCAACCCAAGCCACATTAAAGATCTATCAGTTGATGCAAGTACATCAGAGCCCATTGCAGATGAATTAGTACATTCAGGTACATTACAACTTCAAAGAGAAATAGTATTGACTATTGGTATTGTTAATCTCTAAGTTTTTGTTGATTATTTAGTGTCCACACTTAGTCATTTATTTAGGCAGTTTTGGTTGGTCACCACTATGGCTGAGCTAAGATAGTATAGGCCGAGCTACCCAGCAAGTCATTGACAAGTAGAACAAATCATAGATGCCGAGCTATCTGGCAATTATGTGCCGAGTGCCAGAGACTTAAGTGCCGAGCAAGACAATTTTGACATACATGTCAGATATGAAACAAACTTTAAGGTAATATGTTTGGGCTGACTTATGGGTGTTTTGGGAAGACATATGTGAAGCATTTAATATTCTCTATAGAGTTAATTATGCATTTAATTTTTTTATCGTATGTGTGGCATGTAGCCAATCAGAAAATTGGAATTCCTAGGAGGCATAAATTTTATTTTTGATTGTTGATCTAGATCTATTTTCCAGATTCAAAGAGTAGAATAAGATTGCTTCTTACCCTAATTTATGAGAGTGATTGGAGAGCATAGAGAGAAGGTGCATACATACATGAGACATGTGTGAAGGGTTGTTTTGACAAGAAGCATAGATCTAGCAGAGTAGAAGAGCTATGAGCAACAGAGTAAGGACATATCAGATTATAAGATCATAGAAGGCATTATAAAGAGGAGATTTGTTATTAGCATTAGAGTGCATATCGAAGGATCATATCTTGAGACATTCTAACAAGTGTATTAGGTGAAATCTCTTAACAAAGTGGTTCTAGTAGACCTTTCTAAATCTCTTAGCAGAGTGCTTACTTTACTGTAAGTTGAAATCCTTTCACAAGGTAGATTGTAACGATCTAAAGCTCTTAACCGGGCATACCTTTAACCAGGTAGATTGCATATTGTGATCAAAATTTTGTAGCCATAATAGGAACACTTTATTGCTATAGTAGTGAAGAATTTTTGGGTGTCATCCCCACCCCAGTTTTATCTATTTGGGTTTCTGGGTTACCAAATTCTGTGTATTGTCTTATTCATTTACTGTCATGGATGCTACTAGATGTTAGATCAATTCCATATTTATATGTTTGTGGGTCAATTTGTTTTAAAGTGATTAAAGTTTAAGATTTGATTCACCCGCCCTCTCAGTATCTTTCTTTCCCAATATTGTATTTCCAACAATTGGTATCAGAGCTCAGTTCTCATACAAAAGGTTTTAATCAGCTTGAGAGTATAGATCTGAAGATGGAGATTTACAGATTGGGTAATGTCATTAAGAATCAAAAGATTGAAATTGAGCTAGCATTACATCAGCTTGAGACAGCTAGACAGGAATTGAGGAAGTCATTGACATCTAGGAAAGATTTGGCCAAACAAATGAATGATACTCATTATCAGGAAGAAGACACTACAAATCTATTTTAGAATGGAGATTCTACTAAAATCAATGCAACAATTGCAGATCTATTGGAAAAGAACAATGCACTATGTGAAGAAGTCAGGAACCTGAAAAGAGAACAAGAAATGCAGACAGTAAGACTATGTGAAGTAGTGGAACAAAAGAAGAAAGCTGAAGATGACAAAGCTATGGCTGAAGAAGATAAAAGAGTGATAAGTGTCAAACTTGATGAAAGGACACATGATGTATGAGTGATGACAATCAACCAAGTTGATATGGCAAATCAACTGCTACTTGCAAATCAGGAGATCAGTAGGAAAGACATGGAAATTGTGAATCTGAGATCTGAGAATAGTCAATTGAAAGATGATTTGAGATCTGAGAAAGAACTGAATGAAAGGTTGAATAAACCTAATGAAGCTTTGAATCATTTTGAGAATCTGATGGAAGCATCAAGGAGACCAAAATATTCTTCTGGATTAGGTCACACTGAACAAAAAACATCTACTGAGAAAGGAGAATCATCAAAGACTGGTGAAAAGAGGAACACAAAGACAAAGAGCAACAAAACTGTATGCCACCACTGTGGAAAACCAAGACACATTTCAAACATTTGCTGGAGCAAGAATAGTAAGTCCAATCCTAAACCTAAGTTCAATGGTTATTGCTTTAATTGTAAGAAATTTGGACATAAAACACATGAATGTTGGGCTAAGGAAAATGATGCACCTCCCACATCAAGAATCAATGGATATTTTTACAATTGTCAAAAATTTGGACATAAGGCACAAGATTGCAGATTAAATGCTAAACAACAATGGACATCAAAGACACAAGCTAAAGCACCAAGAAAAGGCAAAACTTACAATTGGGATTACAATACAAGGAAAAGTTGTCATTATTGTGAAGAGTATGGACATGCACCTAAAGACTGCATAAAGACACATTTCAGAGGAAGATATAAGAGTTGGATGAATGGAAGCCTAGTTTGTTTTAGTTGTTTGAAAATTGGTCATACTAAGAGAGAGTGCAAGACAAGAGTACCTGCTCCCACTGTTGAGGAAATTAGAGCACAGATGAACCAGACA
>MU225579.1:565448-595655 GCA_018584345.1 Thuja plicata | reverse complement strand
TAAGAGAGAGTGCAAGACAAGAGTACCTGCTCCCACTGTTGAGGAAATTAGAGCACAGATGAACCAGACATGGGTAAGGAAAATAGAACCAAGCAGAAGTGAAACTAATGAAGCCAAGGTCACCCAATCCAATGGATCAGGTGATCACACAATCTCAAACTAAGCAGAAGAGGTACGTAAGGAACTATATTTAAATTTCATATCTTACATCAGTTCCTAACATATACTGTGCCAAAGTCCATATCTGCATATGAAAAGATGCATCAGGACATATTTTAAAGTTAAAGTATCAAGAAAAGTCATTTAAGCACTAAAGGTGCCAAGCATCAGTATTACACTGAGACCGGGCTCATCAGCATATGTGCTGGGCTAGTTTGGGTTGCGACTGAGAGATTGTCGAAGTCGACCGAGGACAACTATTTTGCACTAATTCCAATGGATAGAACATTTATTCCAAACCTACCTCGAAGCCTATAAAGTAATGAGCCATTCATGATTCATTTTACCTTACGATTTGAGATTTATTGAAGTGTTGAAGCATTGGTGAACTTGATTTCCACAGAGATTTTGGAAGAATTCTATAGTGTGCCATTGGCCATTCAGCAAAATTGTGAACTTTGATAGTTGTCGAGGTACTCTATTTTCATCTTTGAAACCCTTTTTCTTGAAATCATGGCCGCTAGTTTGTCTGCACTAGTTAAGGGAATGGAGAAGGAATTGAGAGAATTTCAATTGGTGAGGAGTGACACCTGTGCGCCTCCCAAATTTTGAGCCATTATTGAGAGCGCTATCAAAGGTGATCTGACTGGAGCCCTATCTTCAATCCCTCTGAAGGTACTTATGATCCATGACATTTAGGCATGTTACATGTGTAAAATCAGTGAAGTTGGAGACCACGAGCTGAGGGAATCCTACAAGAAACTATATATAGATGGATTCCTAAACCTAAACATAATCATCTAGTTGAGTGAGGGTTAACTCAAGCCCTAGAGTTTCTGAGGAATTTCAAGGAAGAATGGATCAAAATTGTTCTTAGCAGGGTACATGATATGAGCATTTGGTTGGAGAATGGACCAATAAAGATTACCAAGGATATCATACGTCATGTAACTGGTTACCCTACAATCAATGGGAAAAGGACCATGAAATGCCAGAGTAAAGAAGACATAGAGAAGGTCACTAAAGCTGTATGGAACAAGAGAGGAATGACTATTTCCACCATCGAAGACCTAGAACTTGATTTTTCTGTAAGGGTTATTTCTCACAAGTTCTATCAGTCAAGCTGACTGGACAGTGTTCCTTGCGTTGCAATCGACCAAGCATGGAAAATCATCAAGAAGGATCACACATATGACCTGGCTGAGCTACAGGTAACACAGCTTGCCGAGAACCTTGCATCAATCAGGAAAGTGAAGAATTATGTGTATAAGTTTGGATCCTTACTTGTATGCATATTTTTCTATGTTCAAAAGACTTTTCCTACCTATGGAGACATCATATGGAAAATAGATAGACCTATCACCCAATAGATAAATGTACTGATTCAATAGTTAGGTGATAATTTTGATATTGTGATGGGAACATACTTTGTGGAGTTTAAGAAAAGTATGAGACTGAGAAGCAGAATTCCTAGTTCATTAGTGGAACAACATTATGAGGATGTGTGTTTTATAGTTGACATAGATTACACTTATGTTCAAGCTGTAGTACCTAGGGTATCATAGTTAAGGCCATTACCTTATGAAGTAAACATAGATGAAACATTTGCAACCATAATAGCTTTACTAGAAGAGGAAATTAACAGTACTGGTAAACATTTTTGTAATTATGAAGAAGCCAAGGCCAAAATTTGTATGAACCTAAAGGCTGGCACCATGGAAAGGAAGAGGAAAAAGATTGTCAAGAATCTGAAAAAATGGTTGGCATTGCAAGTGATGAGGAAGCAGAGGATGCTTCTCTAGGCTTAACTACTGGACAAGGAGAGGACATATCCAGTGAAGGAGAAGAAGAAGTTGAGTCTGAAGAGGATGTATTTGTCAAGGGGAAAAGGAAAAAACCAATGGTTGCTAAGGAAACCAAAGTAAGTAAAGTTAAACCTCAGGCTACCCTTCATGCTGTAAACAGACCAAGGACTAGGGCATCAACTATTTCACCTCTTGTGGTGAGAACTTTATTATACACAAGGAAGAATGCTGCCAAAAGTAGCTCAAGCAAGAAGAAACAAGTCAAGACCAAGGCAGTACCAAGCATTTCTGCCAAAAGACCATGGAAAAGGAGACTAATATTGAGTGATGAAGAAGATGAGGAAACTGACACTGATGTGTCGAGCAACATACCTACAGAATCATTCAAACATCCTATAGACATTGATGAGGTATGCAAGAACATTAGAATTTCAACTGGGTTATTTAGATTTAAATTTATCAAATATGAAAAGCAAAGTATAGAGAATAAGGTCAAGTTACAAGAAGCTCTATTAGACATGATGAGTAAATTCAAATTGACTCCTATAGAGATAGGAAATAATGTCCCTAAAAAACTTTAAGATTTCTTATCTAGTAAATGGGAATTTTCATTGATGATTGAAAGGAAAATTAGGGAAGCAACTTTGGATAGAGTCATCCCACAATTGACAAAGAAACAAAAAGTAAAATTTGTTGATCAATATAAACAAAAGTTTGTACCCAAATATAGAGCTTATGCTATTTTAAGGAATGATATTGAAGGAGTAGTACAACAAAGTACTCAAATTTGGAAATAATTTTTTGGGTTATCGGTTCCAAAAGAGAAGAAAACAGATGAAGGAATCTCTGAGAAAATCACCACTGATCAAACAGAAATAGAAACTGAAACACAAAAGGAAATAGGTGATGAGCAAGTTACAAACTTGACAATGGATAGTCCCATTGACACCACACTGGTTGATAATAGAAATGTGGACGCCGAGGATCAGGATGAGCTGGCGGACACAACTATCGAATCGCCTATCAAGGCTACTGAGACCGATGAAGAGGAAAATGAAGAAGGAGCCAAGAAAGAGAAACCAGAAGATCAAGAGGTAAATACTGAAAATCCACCTATTATAGAGGTTTCTTAGACATTATTAAACAACAGAGACATAATGGAAGTAACTAGAGACAAGCCTAAAGAACAAGAGGCTATATAAGTGTTGGTAAATCTACCACACTCTACTTCATCTACCCCCACTGGACTCAAAATGGGGAATGTACCTAACTATTAGGAAATATTGATTAAGATGAAGTCAACAACTGAATTACTTATTCACAAAGGAAAGGAAATCATTGAAAGTGAGCTGGTTGATAGCTCACCTGAGCCCAAAAGGAGGAAGCTAAATAAGAAGAAGTCACCAGGACTAAATGCCACATTAGATGAAGTAATTGTGATTCCTAAATGGGATCCTGAGAATTTGTCATACGAGCAGATTCAGACCCTTCAAGAACTTTTGAAGATGAAGAAGAGACAGGAAGAAATGAAGAGAGAATAGAAGCAGAAGCAAGTTTTGCATGACATCAAAGATATTTTTGTAAATACTTTTGATATGGATGATGTAAATGACCAGGTACCTATACTAGAACAACTAGTTCACATTGTACAAAAGGTGACTGATGATAATATCGAGGAAAATGACAAACTATTGCAATGGTCTGAGAGAAAGTTAGAGAGAAAAGTACTGGAAAATATATCTAAAAATATAGCTACACAACAGGTCAAACTTTCCCCTCTCATTGAAATTATAGAAGAAGTTGCAAACAATGTATTTTATTTATACAAAAGAAAATGTGATGAATCTTTCTTTACCAAAGAAAATCAACAGTTAATTGAGAAATTGCAACTGGATATGAAGTCAACTGCAAGTTCACTAAGCATGGATGCTAGCTCTAGCTCTATTCATTTCAATAAGTTAACTCATACATAGAGGAGGTTAGAAGAGCTTATGGCTGAAGATGGCCGAATCAGGGCCAAATTGATTACAATTTAGGCTAATCTGATACCTCATCTGGAGGTTATTTAGAAAGAACTCACAGCTATCAAAGAAATGATAAAAAGAGACTCTCATCTCTCTACTGCAGAAAGTTTGGTAAGTCTAGCAGCTAAGCTAGAAGTTAAGTTGGAAGTTATGAAGTTTGTTAAAGATAGTTGGGAGACTTCATTTGAATTAATCCTACAACTTCATAAACAATTTTTGGATAAGTACAACCTAACCCCTCCAACAATCAGTGACAAAAACAAGGGGGAATTAGGAAAGGAAGGAACATATGAGCCGAAGGTATAATATTTTTTTTTTTACTGAAGGCACGTATACTATGTAGATAATCTATAGAGTATGGAGTATAATCAAAGGGGGAGTACTATATGTACTTAGGAAATTTTTGTGGATATAAATGAAATGATAAGTATTTTTGCCACTAAATATCAAAGGGGGAGATTGTTAATCTCTAAGTTTTTGTTGATTATTTAGTGTCCACACTTAGTCATTTATTCAGGTAGTTTTGGTCGGCCACCACTGCAGCTGAGCTAAAATAGTATAGGCCGAGCTACCCATCAATTTTTTTCCAAGCAGAATAGATCATAGATGCTGAGCTATCCAGAAATTATGTGCTGAGCGCCAGAGACTTAAGTGTCGAGCAAGACAGTTTTGAAATACATGTCAGATATGACACAAAATTTAAGGTAATATGTTTGGGCCGACTTATGGGTGTTTTGGGATGACATATGTGAAGCATTTAATATTCTTTATGGAGTTAATTATGCATTTAATTGTTTTATCCTATGCGTTGCATGTAGCCAATTAGAAAATTAGAATGCCTAGGAGGCATAAGTTTTATTTTTGATCGTTGATCTAGATCAATTCGCCAGATTTGAAGAGTATAATAAGATTGCTTCTTACCCTAATTTATGAGAGCGATTGGAGAGCACAGAGAGAAGGTGCATACATACATGAGACATGTGTGAAGGGTTTTTTTGACAAGAAGCATAGATCTAGAAGAGTAGAAGAGCAGTGAGCAACAGAGTAAGGACATATCAGATTATAAGATCAGAGAAGACATTATAAAGAGGAGATCCATTATCAGCATCATAGTGCATATCGAAGGATCATATCTTGAGACATTCTAACAAGTGTATCAAGTGAAATCTCTTAACAGAGTGGTTCTAGCAGATCTTTCTAAATCTCTTAGCAGAGTGCTTACTTTACTATGAGTTGAAATCCTTTCACAAGGTAGTTTGTAATGATCTAAAGCTCTTAACTGGGCAGACCTTTAACTAGGTAGATTCCATATTGTGATCAAGCTTTTGTAGCCCTAACAGGAACACTTTATTGCTGCAGTAGTGAAGAATTTGTGGGTGTCATCCCCACCCTATTTTTACCTATTTGGGTTTCTGGGTTACCAAATTATGTGTATTGTGTTATTCATTTACTGTCATGGATGCTACTAGATGTTAGATCAATTACATATTTATATGTTTGTGGATCAGTTTGTTTTAAAATGATTAAAGTTCAAGATCTGATTCACCCCCCCTCTCAGTATCTTGCTTTCCCAATATTGTATTTTCAACAGGTATTGATATTTAGTATTTTTGGAGATGGAGTCTTTGGCATCTATTGTCAAAGAGGGAGAGTTTGATATAATACAAAATAAATTAATCAAGAGACAGAGTTTGATGTCAGAGGGAGAAATCTTATCAAAAGATAGAGTTTGATGAAAGAGGGAGTTTTTGGATGAGAATAAGAATGAAGCTAAAGACATTAAAGAAATTTTTTTGTTGCTCTACAATTATTTGTATTATGACATGTTGTGTTGCCATCAATACCAAAGAGGGAGATTGTTGAAGACAATTATTCAATTGTGTATTGTCATTGATGTTACACATGTATATACACTTATGTAGTGATGTTACACAAATGTATACATACAGACCAAGCACAATTGGTCAATATAAAGAGTTTTTTAGTGTTGACCAAGATCCATCGGGTACTGAAGATGTTCAATGTTGACCGAGTCACTCAGGCATTTCAGTCATGGTCAGGCATTAAATAAACTCAGTATTAACTGAGTTTCTTATTCAGTGTCAACCGACTAACAATGATTTACATTCTATAATTAATTGGTTATATGAGGCAGACTAAATTGTGATTTATTACTTATTTATAAGTATATTCAAGCTGACTTGGTAGGGATTATCATATATATGAAAGGTCAAGTTTGGATTGAATATGTAGAGAGTGTGAAAAGTTGAAGACAAGCAAAAGTGTGGAATTCTGTGATATGAAGAGTGAAGGTGAAATTAGATGGGATTCTGATTGAGTATAGAACACTCAGAGTTGCAATAGAATATTTTATCAGCAAGGATCCAGTTATAATTAGAATAGAGATTTGAATCAGCAAAGATATTTGCTTACACATACAGGTCAATTCATTGTTACTTTCTAACAATTGTGGCAGTGATCTCAAATCTCTTAATAGAGTAGACTTAACAGTCTTTTTGCAAATCCTCTCACAAGGTAGCATTTATATGTTGAAGTATTGAAGACCTCTAACAAGGCCACTCCTCACAGGGTGATTTAAATCCTCTAACAGGGTCACACCTAACAGTGTGTTTTTGTAACCTTTAACAGGGTTGGCTCCTAACAAGGCTCACTTCAGAAGAGCGAAAAATAGTAACTAGTTACATTGGTGGGTTTTTCCCATATTGGGTTTCCATGTTAAATCTTGGTGTCACCTGTGTATATGTTATTTTTTTCATGCTTTATGTTTATTCCCTTAATCACTATAGTATAATTGCGTTGGATATTATAAAGATTGCTTTGACACCCGAGTTACAGAAGAATATCTTAATTGACCGAGTAACAGTGTTATATTGTTTAAGACATCTAAGGGACAAGAGATTTGTTTTGGAGTAACTAATTCACCCCTCCCCTCTCAGTTACTCATCTCATTCCAACACTAATGTGATTGATTAATACCTCTATTGGTCGATAGCCTCTATTCTTGGTTTTTGATAACCAAATTCATCTGTTGTTGTTCTTCTTCTTGAAACTCTCAGTCTAATCCATAGATGTGCTCGTAGGATACATTCATCCTCTCATCCTTTCATCCTTCTCAAATGAATGATTACAACATCTATTTATAACATACATTGACCTAATTTAGTTTCACGCATTACAAAACTAACTCTATGATCAAAGGTTTACAACTTGGCCTTGATCTCCTAGTTTGCATGTTTTTAATTAGTTAGACTAATTAAAACAATTACAACAATGTTTCTTGTTCCTCAAGAAATGGATTTAAAACAAATAAAAAATCTATAAATAGAATATAGTTATTTTATCTGACATGGAAGTCAGACCCACTTTTCTCGGGATATAACTGACTTTCGGTGTCTGATGCTCAGTTTTCTCTAAAATTAGTTTGAGTGTCTTTCAGTGTTCCTTTGTTGAACTCTTTGTTGAGTTCCCTTGCTCTATCAGGTTCCTCTATTTCTTCTCTTTCAGTTTGAACTGTATTCTGCTCGTCAGGTTCCACTTTCGGTTTACTCCTGTCGGGTTCCACTTAACCATTTTTTATTTTCACTTAGGAAGTGTGTCTTCGGTTTACACAAATTTTTTTTTTGTCAGTTTGTGCTTATCCTATCTTTTGGTGTTGACTTTACCAATGGTTTCCTTTTGCATACTAATGGCAAAATAATGTCATCAAAAGGGACTCAAATTAATTCCCAACAACCCAAGACTCTTATAGTACCTTATAGGGTTTATATAAACACTTTTAAACTAGTTTCAACCAATTACAAACACCCATAACTCACTTGGTAACATAAACTATCAAGATTGGTTCATAGATTAGGCCCTCTCCCTTCTAACCCCCCTGGAACACTCTCAAATAGGCCTAATAATCCTCCATTTACAAAGAAACTACTAAAAGGATGACTCTCGAAGATTTCCAACCTTGGAAAAATCTTGAGTTAGGATCCAAATCATAGGATTATTCCATTTTTTTGGGAAACCATTCTCATCTAATAGGTCTTCCAACAAACCCTCGCCAAATAGCCTCTAAAAATAGGGCTCTCTCAAAACCTAATCAAATGTCACTTCCAAACTCCAAACCAAGTGCCTACACCATGTATTGGACATTTCAAAGCAACATCTATCACATAATCACTCTCTTTTTAAGGTACTTTCTCTGGTGTTATACATGTACCATCATTTCGTGCCCTTTCTAAGGCAAAACTAGTCAAATTCCTTGGTGCTCACCTTGAAATACTTCATTCCCACATTATATTTTATTAGTAGAAGATAATATACATTATGTAGGATCCATTCTAAGAGAAACAATGATCAAACATAAAGTAGAATGGTCCCAGGTTACATGAAGACTCTCAAAACTGTGACTTTCCCAACGCTGCTATGTGGACAGTATTATGATCAAGGAATGGATTATTTAATGCCTCAAATGGAATAAATAATGCATGAATAACTTATAGAACCACTCCTAAGTCATTTAATAATGTAACAATGTACATACCTTACACTGTGATCATAAAAACAAGCAAAATGAACAAAAAAAGAGCAGAAAAACTGTCTTGTTTCTTGAAAGTTGATTCAATACATTCACCTTACTCCTTGATGCCTTCCTTGGTGTAAATTTAAGGTGATAAAACTATTCATGGGCCCAAATAGTTGGTACAATCTCTGAAACTACTTAAACTTCTATTACCCACTTAAACTAATTAGCTGTTAGGATTTAAAATTGAAATTTGTAACTCATAACAAATGAAATCCTAAGACTTAAAAACTGACAGAAATGCCTTATTTTTACCTTATTACATGGTTTAGACTCCAAACATCCTATCTAGACTCTTGAGGCATTATATTTGTCATTTATTACATTTTTCGTCCTATGGTCCTTAACAAGACCATCAGGACATTTGACCATACTATTAGTTATATTACATTCCAAGGCTATAATTGGCTTTAATACTTCATAATTGACTCTTGTAGACCCATATACTTCATTTCCACTCCATGGTGTCCACATAATCTTCTTTAAGATACATGAAATTTTCATAGTCCATCATATTAGTAGTTAAGGCTTCTAGATTTTGACTGTGTGGCATTTTTTTCATCAACATTTCGGATCACACTCCATGATCCATCATCAGGATGATAGCTAGAAAATAGAGGAGGGATCATGGAGTGTGATCCGAAACGTTGATGAAAAAAATTCCACACAGTCAAAATCCAGAAGCCTTAACTACTAATAATCTTCTTTGCTTTGGCAGGTGCTCCTGCACTAGTTGCTTAAAATTCATGGTAAAATTTTGACAAGAGAGAGATTAAAAACTATTGGAATTGCAAGCCCTGGTATATTTATTATGTGTGGTCAAAATGAATAGATTGTCAACCACTTAATGTTAAACTTTCCATTTGCAAGAAATTGCAGGGATTGGTGAATGGAGTCCAGTTGTTGGTAAGCGCTAAGACAAGAAAATTATTTTGATTTGTTGTGCAGCTGGCCAATTACAAGGAGGAACTCAATTGTGGTGTTATTTGGGTGGTGGGACCAATAATGTTAGTATGGAAAGTTTGGAAAGAAAGGAAGAGAAATATTTTCAATATCAAATAAAATTCTTTGGGAGGAACTATTTTAGATATTTAAAAAGGTATATTTGAGGATGTTAATTCAAAAATTGGTGTTAAAAATATTCTCTAAATGGGAGGAAAATATTCAAGCACTATGGGAGTCCTTAAAATCTTTGGAAGGGGTGGGTCCAAAACAAAATTCCACTTGGGTGGAAGCAAAATGGATGTCGTCAGAGGTAGGTTGGGAAAAACATAATTTTGATGAGGCTGCGAGAGGCAACCCAAGAGAGACGGGGGTGGGATGCATTATTAGGGATCATGTTGGAAACTACTTGGGTGCATTGCATGGGTACTTGTGTAAGGCCTCTAACAATTAAGTGGAAATAGAGGCACTAACCAAAGGTCTCATGCTCTGTGTAAATAAAGGCATTGAGAAAGTTAAAATTGAAGGAGATTCTCAATTCTACATCAACGTAGTCACCAAAGGACAACTTTCTAGTTGGAAGCTTAAATAATGGATTCTGAGAATATTGCACTGGTTGGGGAAAATTTGAGATTATAGCTTGTCTCATATTTACATGGAGGCTAATAAATTATCATACTTCTTAGCTAATTTGGGGATCGAAAACATAGGCAATGAAATAGAAATTGACTCAAATGGCTTAGACCCCCATCTAAAGGAGATTTTGGCAAATGACAATAAGGTGGCATTAGATAGAATGTTTTGACTACATGCTCATTGCAAGGGGTGTTTTTTAAGGTAAGCAACAAGAATGAAACTATTTGAATCTAGATCTTGTGTCCTTGATAACCCTAAGAGAAAGAAAGAGAGGATTTGTTGCAAGATTCATTGTCATTTTGGGAAAAGGAGCAAGGAAAGGGAGGATTTGTTGAAAAAATTAGGATTTGGTACAATTTTGATAATTTGGATTACCATCTCATGTCCATCTGATGCTATTTATGTGGGGGTACTAGGGAAGGGTGCTAAGTATGGTTGACACGATGACATTTTATGGTTTTGGGTGCCTTTGCAAGGAATAGAGTAGAGAACAAAAATGCAAGAGGCTCTTCTTGATCAGTGATGACCATACCCTTAATGCTATGAACATTATTTTTGGATATGAGTGTACGAGTGGGACTCGACTGAATAGCACTCGGTCGAGTCCCACTCGCATAAAAAAACCCTGAGAAGGCATTTTAAGCCCCTCATTTGCACAGTGAGGGGCTAACAAAGGAGAGAAGGGGGCTTGAGGACATTCAACTGAGTGCAAGGTATGGGTCCCACTTTTTGCATTTATTTGATTTTTTTATATTTTTTAAGTGTTTTTTGTAATTATATGGTTAAAAGACATTCTAATCTTATATTAATACCAAATGTTTAATTTTTCATATTTTTTCACAATTAAATGTTTAAAGTGGTTAGTTTTAATATTTTATTATTAAACTAAAACTTTCAACCTTAAAATGTAAACCTTAAACCTTAAAACTTAAAACTCAAACCTTCAACCTTAAACCTTAAACATTCCATCAATGTTCACCATGTACACTATAGATGACACCAATACTACATCAGAGAACTAGCAATAATTTAAACATAAAAAATAAATATTTAAAACTAAATTGCAAATACTTATATAGCCTTAGTGTATTATAATAATATTACTAGATGAAAGAATCAAGTTTGTCATTTTCTCATGCAACATGAATCTTGATATGTCTATCATTTTTTATTTATCAAATTTTACGATTTCATGCAACCTATCTGTATAGTCGAAAAATGGAAGCACTTCCATGGTAGACTGGTTTAGCCTTCTGAGTAAGTGTTTTGGGGTCATTTCAAGTTCCTTGAATGGGTTCCTAATTTAGACATGGAGTTCCCCCTGTTCTACCCCAATTTCCACCTCTTTCTAGCTAGTTTTTGGCATTCTAGACTGCAGATTTGAGATCTTTGACCTCAGGGTCAAGGTCAACCTTTTAGGTCTATGTCAACCTCAACCCTGACCTAGGTCAAGGTTGACCTCACCCTTGACCTAGGTCAAGGTCAACCTCGACCTTGACCCAATGTCTATAATTCAGGATCTCACAGTTTTCGGATGTCGGTCTTTGAAAAAGTTAATTCCTGCTTCCGGGTCAGCTGTTTCAGGTTTCGAAGTGACGATTCCTAAATTATATTTAATATAGGTCCTCCTAGGGGTAAAGGCTTTAATGATAATTTAATTCTCCTATGTCGGCCTCCTTAGAATATTATGCCCTAATTTCATATAAAAGGAAGTTTTCTCCTCTCATTTTCTCTAAGTGATATTGAGAAACTAAGACTCTCTAACCACAAGCAATCAAGAAAGAAGCTCTTCTAAGTCCTCTATCCAAGCCTAATCATTATCAAGTGAAGTTCAAGCAAGCTAAGGAGGAAGATTTGAAGCAAGCATCTATCCATCATCAATCATTCATCAAAGAGATCCATGGGAGGCCATTGAAGGATTCAAGCTACATAGTGCCCTTTTTGGTGATCTCTCCATCCAATTTCTTCCAAGCCTCTTCATACTCAAGAACCCATTCAAGATTTGGTGTTGAATATATACAAGCAATTGATTGAAAACATCCTACATTCTAAATTCTAGATCCATTGGTGCATACTTACTTGTGGATTTAAGGATTCGAATCCTCCACAAGGACTTTTACAAGCAAGGTGAATTTATGCATTTACTTTGTTTACTTATGCAATTTCAATTATATATTTGAGGTTAATTCCAAAACTGGGGTTTGACTAAGGCAAACCCCTGCCCCCAAAGAAAAATCTTTTTTTCTTGTAGGAATAGGTTTAGGACTGTGGATTTGAACTCAGATCTGGATACCCTTTTCAACAAACTATCAGGATCCGTGAACAGATTTTCTATCAGACCTGTGCAGGTCAGGGTCAAGATTATTGGGTTAGGGGTGAGATTTGTGGGTCAAGGTCGATCTTTTTCATAAGATGGTGTCGGATCAGAAAAATATTTCTGGGTTTTGTTCGTCTCTACGTTTTTGTTCTAGATCATACTTGAGATTTTCTAGAAAAAGAGTACAGACCTCAGAAAATAACATTCTTTGATCTGCAATTCTTTAAGGTTGGTACTTCCTCTCAGCATTGATCCTTCTTTAGGGTTAATCAATTTGGATCTTTCATTTGTGCATTTGGGGATAAAAGAGGAACATCTTATCTTCCTTCCCCCTATATGCTTAATCACATTACAATATCACATTCAAAACAACACACACAAAGAATTATATTTTAAACCAATTTTCTTCCTTTAAATTTTGGTGAACTCGCGATAGAAAACTTATGCTAGATCTTGCATGTTCTTTCAATCACATTTACAATTAATAAATCAAAATATTGTGTAGTTCATTTGCATTGTATTGGTGTATGAGCTTTACCACTTCTAGTCCTACTTATAGTATCTTGGTTAGAAGAAGCCGTAGACTTATGGGTTCCTTTGATCCCAAGTCTTCCTCTCCTTTCCTTAGGATCCCAGATGATAATTTGATAACTTATGATTCCAATCCTTCTATGGAGCATAACTCTTCTCACTCATCTCAAGATGAGGATGATGCCTTAAGAGTTCCTCTTGAACAAGTGCAAAAACTCTCAATCAAACTTGATAAAATGGGAAATTGGCTTATCCAAGAAAACCATAATCAAGATTCCATCCAAGCCATAGAGGCTCTTAAGAAATTCCTCCGTGATAATGATCAAGGTGTTAACTTCTTGCATGGTCTTACTCATCTTGTGCATTCAAATGTTAAACGTTTAGCTCAAGAGGCTCAAGAGTTAGGATATACACCTCCTATCACTAGTCAAGGACCTTCTTCCAATCCTAGCATTCCTACTTATACTCCTCCTTTGATGACTACATCTCTCCCAATTTCATCTATTCCTATGAGTGTTACACTGGTATCTTTACCTACCTCACAACCTTCATATCATAGTGTACCCTTTACTTATAATAATCCCCGTCCAACTGTGGTTCCAAATGTTCCACCAATTGTGTCTTCTATTCCTGCTACTTCCTACACTTTTCCTAGTGTTCCTAACATTTCTATGCCACCTGTTTCCTCTAATGATTCCACAATTATTAGTTTTGCTCAAACTGTGTCATCTTTACAACAACAACTTGCATCCTTAACCCAATCCAACTTTAGAATTCCTACATGTGACATGGGTAACCTAGTCCTTTATCCTTAGACATCATTTGTGCTACTGTCCCTCAACAAGACGATATGCCTCATCTCGAGAATTACAATGGTAAAGGTGATCCTGTCACTCATGTTAAAACATTTCAAATCCTTTGTAGTGACTATGCTCATGACCATAGGATTTTAGTTAAAATTTTTGCTAGAACTTTTCGTGATAAGGCTTTGCAATGATATTGTTCTTTACCTCCTTATTCAATTGATTCTTTTCCTAAACTTATAATACCTTTATCCAACAATTTCAAAATAACATTGGTCCACAAGTTTCCTTAACTAATTTAATGCATTGTAAACAAAATATTACGGAAAAGTTGACTGATTTCATTAGTAAATTTAAGCATTTGTATGCTCAGATTTCTTATCCTATTCTTGATATTTATATTCAACACATGTTTATTTCAAATTTACAAAAGGATATTAGAGATAAGATTCTTCTTACTGAATTTACCTCTTTTCAACAATTTTGTGCAACACTTCACCATTATCAGTTACAAGTGAGTCAATTTGAGAGCAACACTCCAATAGCTCATGTTCCCGTTGATAAGAGTGATAATGCTCCTAATCCTAATAAGTTTTATAAACCTAACAATTATGTCAAGATTAATAAATAGATGAATATGGTTGCTAATCAAGTTGCTGTTACATCCAATAATGCCACTTCTGCATCCACTATTTTTCATATGAATCGTACGTTTACTCCTCTCTCTGAAACTTTTCATTCTATAATGAGTAGGTTGTTAAGTTCTAATATGATTACCTTGCTTCCTATTCAACCTCTTCTCCCTTCCATGATAGCATCCAAATCCTTTGATTCTAAAGCTTTTTGTCAATACCATCACCAGAATGGTCATGATACTGAAAAATGTTATTCTCTAAAGCATAAAATCCAAGATTTAATTGATTCAAGGCATTTTCTGTTGATAATTTTGATGGTAGTAGGAGTAAATATGTTTCTCCTCCTAATCAAAACCTTCAAATCTATACGAATCCCTTACCTACACATGATACTACTACCATAGCTCAACCATCTTTTATGGATATTGTTTATGATTCAAAGATGGATGATCTTAATCACATTGTTAATCATGTGGAGTGTGTTGTTTCATCTCAACCTATTGTTAAAGAACCTTCACCTCTACTTCAAATTCTAGTTCCACCTAAACCTCAAAAAAAAACTAAGGATAAGTGACCCAGGGAACTTTTAATCACCTTTGATGATTCTGAAATGATTAAAGCTCCTGATGGTCTCCTTTATATCTATGCTAGGATTTCTAAGATACCTACTCGTGGTTGTCTTGTTGATCCCACATCTTTAATAAATGTCATTACTGAAGAAAATATTTTTATGAAAAACTTACAACGTGATTGCTATGATCCATCTGATGCATGGATCCAAACTTGTAATGGCTTTCTTTATTCGGCACTTGGTTCTATCAACTTACTTGTTGAACTTTGTGGTAAAGTTGTAGATACTACCATCATTGTTATTCCTACTTCTAATCAATTTCAAATCAAATTTGGTTTACCTTGGATAACTGCTATGCATTCTATTTCTTCTCCTATTCATAAATGTCTTAAGTTCATTCATAATGGAGAAGTCAAAATAATTAATCATAGTTTGTATCAACCTTCTAGGCCTAGAGATTGTGCTACTCTTGATTTATTTTGGCCTTCATTATCTAACTCATGTCCTCCTCACCCTGATCATCTCTTTCACTCATACCAAGCTTACAAACATCACAAAATCGCTGAGTTAAGCATGCCTCAGATAGATCTTAACCATGGTCTTTTTCATACTCCTTCCATACCTCCTTTAGCCATTACTTCTAATTCTAATAATCAAACTTATACTATTTCATTACAACCCATTAAGAATCCTCCTATAGAACCTGTGAAGGAATCTATGGTCATTCCTCCTAGTTATCAAAATATGGTAAGTAAAGAAAAATGCAATAAATTTGCTAATGAACATCGTAAGAAGCATAGAGCTAAAACTAGGGCCCATGCTTCTCTTCTTCAAAACTCTTTACCTTCTTTTGACCAACCTATGCCGGATGTGTCGAAAGAAGTCAATATTCATAATGGTGTTAAGATGAATGAGTATGATGATCCTATTCGTAGTTCAGATCCCATTTCAATTAATCTTGATGAGGATGATACTTTAGATGATCTTATTGATCTTAGTGATGAATATGAGACCATTGATCTTGACACTGAATTACCTCATATAATTTCAACTCAATTAATAATTGCACCTAGTATTGAGCAACGCGATTCTCAAGAGGATCCTTATTTGGAACTGGCTATCATTCCTACTGTACTAGATATAGTCCCTCTTGCGAGTTGCCCACCTTCCCTAACTAATATAAACCAAGATAGGGAGAGTAGGCAATGCTCCTAATTGGCCTATCCTTCATGGTAGCCCTTTTTGTGTTTGCATGTTGTATTGTGCTTCTCCCGTAACATGTTTGCTAAATGTTTGTTAAATCCTTTTATACGACCCTTGTTACTTTGTTGGTGCAAGGTGATAAAAGACTCAAACTTGACATACAATTCCTCTATATGTATCTTTATTCTTCTATATTTTGTTTTTATGTTATGTTGTACTCATACTATTATTCATAAATGTTTCCCTTGTATAGTCTACTTGGATCTGTGACATGGTAGCACTTATTCTTTTTGGTCTCCAGGTTGTGGTTTGAAAAGATTCTTCTTCATAATTCTTAAGTTTTCTTTCCTCCATTGTGATTGTAGTTCTACTTTCTTTTAGGGAATGATGTCAATTCATTTGCAATAATATCATATTTATATGTACATGTTATCTTATGATCATACTGACCCCACAGTAGGTAGATCCCTTATGTGTTCTTTTGTATGTTTATGTTTATTTCCCTTGATTTGTCTTCATTTGGGGGCATCTTGTAGTGGAAACATAATCTGTAGAGTTGCTTATGTTAAAGTGTTAGCGATGACTTTAATGTGGGGGCATATGCTCTACTCACTTTTTACACACACACACACATTCAAAATATTTTCAAATACTCAAATTTTTTTTTCCCTTTATGGATTAAAAACTAATCCTTAAAGCATGGACATTTTACATTTTATTTTACTTTTTAGGATATCTTGATCCCTCTAGTTTAAATTTACACAGATCTCTTGATCCCTCAAGTTTTCAATGTTTTGATCCCTTAAGGTCAGAAGGTGTCCTTAAGAATGGATCTTCCTGATGGGTTGACTAGTGAGTAGCCACATTCACTAGGCGGTTCAACTCCATCTTTCCAGTTACGTTGTTTACTTGTGTGGTTCACAATGAGACATAAGTTCTCATTGGGAAAGATAATCACACCCTCTCTCTCTTTCCTTAACTAGTGATGTCTCTCTTATTGTGATCTTAGGGTTGATAAAGACTTAAGTCCCTTAGGGGCTTGAGGATTTCTTTGTTCCTTTTTTATTCCAATAAGATTGTCTGTTCTTAATGATCTCCTTTACCAAGAGGTTGTGTTGAGTCCATACTCTTGCTAAAGTGGGGGCTAAATGTATAGTCAAAAAATGGAAGCACTTCCATGGTAGACTAGTTTAGCCTTTTGAGTAAGTGGTTTGGGTTCATGTCAAGTGCCTTGAATGAGCTCCTAATTTAGACCTAGCTTTCCCCCTATTCTGCACCAATTTCCACCTCTTTCTAGCCAGTTTTTGGCATTTTGGACTGCAGATTTGAGATCTTTGACCTCAGGGTCAAGGTCAACCTTTTAGGGTCTATGTCAAATTTGACCCTGACCTAGGTCGAGGTTGAGCTCATCCCTGACCTAGGTCAAGGTCTACCTCGACCTTGACCCAGGGTCCAAATTTCAAGATCTCACAGTTTCCAGATATCGGTCTTTGAAAAAGTTAATTCCCGCTTCCGGGTCGGCTGTTTTGGGTTTCGAAAGGATGATTCCTAAATTATATTTAATATAGGTCCTCTCCTAGGGGTAAAGGATTTAATGGAAATTTAATTCTCCTATGTCGGCCTCCTTAGAATATTGTGCCCTAATTTCATATAAAAGAAATTTTTCTCCTCTCATTTTCTCTAAGTGATATTGAGAAACTAAGACTCTCTAACCATAAGCAATCAAGAAATAAGCTCTTCTAAGTCCTCTATCCAAGCCTAAGCATTATCAAGTGAAGTTCAAGAAAGCTAAGGAGAAATATTTTAAGCAAGCATCTATCCATCATCAAGCATTCATCAAAGAGATCCATGGGAGGCCATTGAAGGATTCAAGCTACATAATACCCTTTTTGGTGATCTCTCCATCCAATTTCTTCTAAGCCTCTTCATACTCAAGAACCCATTCAAGATTTGGTGTTGAAGATATACAAGCAATTTAGTGAAGACATCCTACATTCTAAATTCTAGATCCATTGGTGCATACTTACTTGTGGATTTAAGGATTTGAATCCTCCACAAGGACCTTTACAAGCAAGGTGAATTTATGCATTTACTTTGTTTACTTATGCAATTTCAATTATATATTTGAGATTAATTCTAAAATTGGGGTTTGACTAAGGCAAACCTCCCCCCCAACAAAAAAATCTCTTTTTTTTTTGCAGGTACAGGTTCAGGACTATGGATTTGAACTCAGATCTGGATACCCTTTTCAGCGAACTATCAGGATCCGCAAACAGATTTTTTGTTAGACCTGTGCAGGTCAGGGTCGAGATTATTGGGTCAGGGGTGACATTTATGGGTCAAGGTCGACCTTTTTAATAAGATGGTGTCGGATCAAAAAATAATTTCTGGGTTTTGTTTGTCTCTACATTTCTGTTCCAAATCATACTTTAGATTTTCTAGAAACAAAGTACAAACCTCAGAAAACAACATTCTTTGATCTGTAATTCTTTAAGGTTGGTACTTCCTCTCTCCTTTTCAATTACTGTTATATATCATATCTCCTTAATCATAAAAAATAATTTAAGATCTTCTTCCTTTTTCTCATTTCCAAATGGTTGATTTATTTATGCATTTATCCTTCTTTGGGGTTAATCAATTTGGATATTTCATTTATGCATTTGGGGATAAAAGAGGATCATCTTATCTTCCTTCCCCCTATATGCTTAATCACATTACAATATGACATTCAAAACAACAATTAAATGTAAAGGTTAAGGAAATACAACACACACAAAGAATTATATTTTAAATCAATTTTCTTCCTTTACACTATCATGCAAGATGAAACATGCAAATATGTTTACAACATCCCATGTGTTTTCATTTCATGTGTATGACATGCTAGTTTCTTTTCCAAATAAACCAATACAAATTAGAAATCGCACTCCTTTCCTAAAATGATATGTTGTAGAAATTATTTGGCCATTAAAAGAACCTTTAAACATCAACATTAATTAGAACTATTTATTGAATCATTAAAAGACTAAAATTTCACAATACAAATGTAATATGTAATGATTCAATACATCTTAAGGAGATGTACTATGTAATTATCTGGATGTCTTAGGGAAATGAAATTGTTTTTAATTTATAAGGTTTTTAATATTTTTTGTTTAATGCACATGTTACAAAATTTAAGTGTACATCTGATGATTTTAATAAATTTTAGGGTGGTCCCACAATAGCATGTCTCACTTTTTGGCCAACTTTGACACATAGATCAACATTTTGAGAAAAACTTCACTTTCGAACACTTGTTGCCACAAAACTATTAGGAATTTGAAGATGATGAACTAGAGTATTTTAGAATTTTCTTTCTAGTTTCTAAATATATATTTTTAAAAAAAATTAAAATTCATTAAAATTCATTTTTCCTTCTCCTTCGAAAAGTGGTTTTTGTGAAAAAACTGTGTTTTAAGAAGTGACCATCACTTGGATTAGCATACCTTTTTTTTTAAAATATGATAATGATGTAATTATTTTGAAATTATATTTATAACTCAATATCTAAATGATGCAATTGGTTTCATTCATTTTGGGTCAATATTTCATAGTTTATTAAGTTCTAAAGTGACAATAACTGTAATTTAGACATAAGGTCACTTGGATCGCTCTAACTTGATATGTATATATCAAAATTCATTTTTTATTTTTTTGTATAGAAAGGCAAAACACATACTCTTTTCCAACATATTTTTCATAATTTTGTTTTTGTAATTTACTATTTTTCATGAAGCCTTGAAGAGACATGTTGTTGAATGACCAAACGACCTATGTTTAGGTAAAGTAATATTTGAAAGTGACAATGAACTCAATATGTATTAAAATTATATTCATTAGAAAGCCTATTCTGAATAGCATAATTTGAAATCATGTGTTTCAGAAAAGCATCTTGTTTGGTCCTTGTCCCAGGCCTTTAAAGGCCATTTTTTTGGACTTTTTTTTTTTTTTTTCTGAGGGCAAAATTTCAATTTAGGAGTCTTCGTATGAAGCACCCCTTCGCGTGAAGCCATATGAGGGGCTTCATGCAAAGACCCTTATGTGAATAGTCTGGAAAGAAACACCCCACCATAATTTTACCCAACCTACTTCACGCGAAGTAGGTCGACAAATTGTGAATTTGTTTTTTTTTAAAATATAGAATGGTATAAATGTAAAGTTTTTTCTTTCCATTTTTTACCGAATTGCAATAAGTTAATTCGCTTTTTCTATTATTAATCAATTTTTACAAAGGAAATTTTTTAAGAAGGATTGCAATTTCTATTTTTTCAAAGGCATACTTTTGGAGATGAGAAATATTAGATAAAAGTATTGTTTTGAAGAAGAGAATTTTTATTGCCGATCTTTTGGAAGACTTTTTTTGGAGAGAAGAAACGGGGAACAAGAAGGGAAGACAAATTAAATCTTCTAGAAAAAGGTCACCTAGTACCAAACAAAGAAATCATGAAGCTACATTGGCATATTATCATAAAACTAAACAAGGTGAAGGACAAGCTAAAGTAGGAGGTTCAATTCAAGTTGAAGAATTGCACATTGAAGAAGGGCCGGGATCACTCCCTATGAAAACTCAAGAAATTGATGTTGGGGAAGGGTCAGGATCACGTGCTCCTATTGGTATGGATGAACTTATAAATTTAGCTCAAAATGTAAAGATAAATATTAATTATAGAAACTTAGATTATTTTCTTACAATAAATGTGGAGAATTTGAGATCACTTGCTAATGTTCAACACTTAAGTCCGAGCCCACACTAGAGGTAATGTGCTCTACCTAAGTGTCATGAGAATCCTCTGGCTGTGAAGAAATAACTGCCCCCTAAAAATTTAGTACAACAATTGGCTATATACATGTGCATAGTATATATTATGTAATGTACTTGAAATATATTTAAATACATATTACAAGTGTACACATGCATGCTTAAACCTACATATATTTAAAACTTACCTGACCACTAGTAGGTGTCACATCTACTAAATCTCTCATATGAATATGCTCTGAGCCCACACTAGAGGTAATGTGCTCTGCTAACTGTGCCTCCAAAATATTATACATTGAACAAACATCAATACACACATCTACAATTAATTGTTCACTGAAACTCCTGGAAATGAGAAATGATAACTTTATATACCCAGGTCTCAGGACCAAGAGGATCATCAGTGTGCTAGACCATCGTATCATCAAAAGAAACTAAATTACCCACACCACCGCCAGTCCTAAACATCTCTAGTAATGGAGAGTGTAGGGGTGTGTGTAGTTGGGAGGGGAGTGTTGTAGAGCCTGAACCACCAAGATGCAATAGTAAATCCATAAATGATCCAACATCACTGCCAGTGTCAACCTGACTCAACCCACACAACTACTCATCAAATGTGTCTAGGCCCTCAGCTGTGATGCATACATATCCAACCCGTATACCTGGCTATACGGTTGCAGACTGATCTATGGGTGAAGAGTGCTCTATAGAGTGCTATGAACTATGTTGTTCCTAACTAGCTGGTGTGTCCTGTGTCAGTGGAACTACAAGACCCTATGCAAGTCTGATGACATTTATGACTGAGTGTACTGGAATCCCCTACATGTCTACACTATAAGAATATGACTGTAGGAGATCCTCCAAAAAGTAAAGCACCACATACAAATGACTATGATGTCTAGAAAGCCCTCGTATCTCTCTAGGTGGAGGAAGACCTGCAACTCTAAATGCCTGATCACTGACCCCTCCATCAGTATTAGATGAAGCCTCAGAAGATGACCTGGTTCGTCTTGGTATAGTCAAAATATATCTACCCACTGTATCCGAAGTGATGGAGGTGGCTGTAGAAGAAATGTCCCCTATCCTATCCACTAATCCCCTCTGGGAAGCAATGACCACTCTATCTGTAGTAGCTCAACCATCGCTAGTGCCACTGCCGAAGTCCTCTGCCCAACTAGATCTCTATGAGTACGTACAACTCGATCATCCCTATGATACTGATCATAGTCGACAACTCTATCATGCCCCTAATAATAATATCTAGGAAGATCTAAATAGTTGACCCTGAGTCCCAAAAGGAACTAAGTGTACAACTGCTGTGCAAAATATAATGAAATCTAGTTATTATTAGGATAACGACCATGTGCTACAAGAAAATGAGGGTATATCATCCATGCAATTTGAAGAATCTTACACCATGTAACCTGATATGCCCTCACCTTGGGCTTCCCCTCATAAAATGGGAAAACCTCTAGTTTGATGATTTCCTTGGGGACACAAGTCTGGACCGTCTCCAAGGAAACATCACCCGATACCTTAGCTCTCAACTCTCAAAAAATAGTATCAACAACCTGTGGTTTGAAGGAAGAGTGGGATCTTAATCTAGAAGTCATATACTCCAAACTCCTCAATACAGTGATACAAATATCTCTGTATATGGCACTGGCTCAGATGTACAGATGGACTCTCTAAGATGATCCATCTCTACCTGAGCTGTCTAAAAAATAGTCGCTAGATCAGGAGTGCAAGGTGCATCCTGAGCTGGTACATCATGGGCTGGTACATCCTGAGTGGCCATCTAGATGTAACATATAGGAAAGCTAAGTGTTAACAATTAAGTACTTGATTACATGTTATAATTGCATGTAAAATGGAAACAAATATTTGAATATTAAATTATAGTTAAATTTACAATACTAGGTCAGGTAATTGGTATTAATAGGTCCTAATACTCTAATTATGTCTTAAGGGGTCCTATTAGGTATTAAGGGTCATTAGATGTACTAAGGGGTATTAATAGGTCCTATTAGGTCAAGTAAGTGGTCTTATTAGGTCTTGAGGGGTCCTATTCGGTCTTAAGGGGTCCTATTAGGTCTCAAGGGGTCCTATTAGGGCCAAAAGGGTCCTTGGATGTACTAATTGGTATTAATAGGTCCTATTAGGCCAAGTAAGTGGCCTTATTAGGTCTTAAGGGTCCTAGGATGTACTAATCAATTTTAATAAGTCATATTAGTCCTATTAGGTCTTAAGTCCAGTCTTATTAAGTCTTAAGTGGTCTTATTCTAGGTCTTAAGGGTCTTAAGGGTTCTTAAATAGTTTTATGTCTTAAGGGGTCCTATTAGGTCTAAAGGGTCCTTGGATGTACTAATTGGTATTAATATGTCCTATTAGGTCAAGTAAGTGGTCTTATTAGGTCTTAAGGGTCCTAGGATGTACTAATCAATTTTAATAGGTCATATTAGTCCTATTAGGTCTTAAGTCCAGTCTTATTAAGTCTTGAGTGGTCCTATTCTAGGTCTTAAGGGTCCTAAGGGTTCTTAAAGAGTTTTATGTCTTAAGGGGTCCTATTAGGTCTAAAGGGACATTGGATGTACTAATTGGTATTAATAGGTCCTATTAGGTCAAGTAAGTGGTCTTATTAGGTCTTAAGGGTACTAGGATGTACTAATCAATTTTAATATGTCATATTAGTTCTATTAGGTCTTAAGTCCAGTCTTATTAAGTCTTAAGTGGTCTTATTCTAGGTCTTAAGGGTCCTAAGGGTTCTTAAAGAGTTTTAGGTCTCAAGGGGTCCTATTAGGTCTTAATGGGTCCTATTACATCTAAAGGGTCCTTGGATGTATTAATTGGTATTAATAGGTCCTATTAGATCAAGTAAGTGGTCTTATTAGGTCTTAAGGGGGACTAGGTGATGACATGTAACTGATTGAATGTTTGAAGATGTTAAGTTGATCACTGAAATGCAGAAGGATAATGCAAGACATTAAATCAGTTAATAGATTGTATTATCATTGATGACAACTTGATATAATCTAATCGGTTATAATCAAAGTGTCAAAGACTTCAGAGAATCAGAGAGATAAAGATTATGCTTCCATTAATGCATAAAAGACAAGAATTCACAATATGACTTCAAACACCGATGGTCAATGGACACCGACGGATAGAGATCACCAAAAGTCAAGTCATAGTGATGCCCAAGAAAGAACACCAATGAGAATTACCGACGAGAAGAATCACAAGCATAATCGACGACCAGAAACATAGTGTAAACTGATGGAGAAGCCCGAGGAGAACTAGAGTGTTGACCGAAGCTATCAAAGAGTTAAACATTGAAATTAGCTTGAGTTCAGAAATGACAAAATATCTAGTTGGTAGAGCTAAATATAGACTTAATTGGTAGTTATCTTTTTTTTTATCGACAAGATAAAGCTAGAGATAAGTAATGGATTTAAAGCTATTTTTTCCAGTTGGCAAGAAGATCTCCGCGAGACAAAATAGGAGTTTTTGTTTAAATCTAATTGGTGAGATTTATGGATAACACCAAGATTAACAAAATCAAGAACCTAACAATGGTGATATCATGTCTATAAAGAGACAACTCAATTCATTATGAATTGTGTGGGTGAATGAATGAAAAAAGGATGCTGAAGAGAAACTAATGAAGAACAACTTCATACAATCCTGATTAAGAAGCTGAGGAAAGAGATAAAATTTTCTGCGGACACTGAGCAATAGAGCACAACATCACCGAGAAAAATCAAAGTGGAGCCAAGGTATAAACTGAGATATATTAATCATAATAGTTTTATTAGATTATAATAGATCTAAAAATCTGCAAGTATAAGTTGTATATACGAACAAATCATACTATTTCAGTTTAACCATTGATTCAGAAAGTCTCTTAACTGAGTAGGATTTAAAGGTCCTTTCTATATTGAGATACATCCAAAGGAGTATCAAAAATTTTGATCATGAAGATAGCATGAGATGCAAGATACCTATTGACAGGCCAAGTAAGTGTTTAATCAAGGAAGGTAGCATAGAGATGCCCGATATCAAGTGACATACTAAAATTTTAAATCCTCTAACAAGGTCACACCTAACAGTGTGTTTGTAACCTTTAACAGGGTTGGCTCTTCACTGATCTTACTTCAGAAGAGTAAAAATTTTAGGTTACCGGTCCCAAGTGTTTTTTTCCCTTAACAAGGTTTCCACATTAAAAATCCATGTGTCAATGTGTTTATGAGTCATTACTTTAGTGTTTTTCATTACACATAACTTAAGTGGATTGATCGATATACTCTAGATAATTTACTATCTTTCGGTAAATTAATAGATTGTTATTTGGTAAACATACATTAGAAGGTTTTAAAAAGGATTCCAAGCAGTAGTAATTTGATAAAAGTATTTGGAGGCATTCATCTTATAGGATTGAAGATTACTAGAGGCTTAATATTGTGGTACTAAGTTTTTGGGTTGATTAGTGGAATATTTTTGAGGCCACTGATTCACCCCCCCTCAATTATTACTAACAATTGGTATTAGAGCTTGTGTGCTTAGAAAGGGAGTTTAACAGCTCAAGAAAAATATCACAAGATGAATAGATGAGATGTGCCCAAGTTGAATAAAGAAACTTTGCATCATGGAAAAGTAGAATAAGAATCCACCTATCAGGTATTGGGAATGATATTGTTCAATACTTAGATACTGAATATGTGTTTCCTACAAGACCTCACACTCTTGAACAATTAAGAGTAAAGCATGAGCATAACTGCATGATGATATAACTTGCATCATCACTCTTTGATGCTGAGTTTGAAGATGTCAAAACCTGCACCTCTGCAAAGAAAATGTGGGATAAGTTGAAGCTAGTACATGGAGGAGATGCCAATGTACTAAGAGAAAAGGAAGAAATCCTAAGAGGGAGATTTGATGACCTAAGGATGAAAGAAGGAGAAAACATCACTCAGTATAGATGTAGAATCAAAGAGGTAGTAAATGCTATCTAACGAGTTGGAGGTGTACTTGAAGAGGATACAATGGTAAGTAAAATATTAAGAACCTTACTGCCTATATATGCTATTAGAGTTTTTTATATTCAAGAAATGAGAGTAGTTGCAAACCATACAATTACTCTAGATAGTCTGATTGGTAGACTAATTTCATTTGAGATGAATAACTTTGACAATAGTATCTTACCATCTTTAAAATCTGCATTCAAATATTCTCTAAAGATAAGTAACTCAAGTCATAGACATGCTGTCAAAAATGATAGTTACAGTGATAATGAGGATCAAGGACTTGATGAAATTGAAGCACTAATGGTCAAAAGATTGCAGAGAGTCAAAGGCAGATACTAAGATAAATTACCACTTGTATGTTTCAATTGTAAAGAGGTTGAACACTTTGCACCAAGATGTCCAAACCGAAGAAAAGATGACAGAGAAAATGATAGATCATATGAGAAGAAGTTTGATAAAGTTGATAATAGAGATTACTGGAGCAACCAAAAATATGACAAGAGAGATACCCAAGACTACAAGGACAAAGGGAAGAAATTTTTTTACCTAGCTAAGAATAGAGCTGATGACACTGACACCAAATCAGAAGAAGACATTGAGATGGTATTTGTAGCCATGAAGGATGATTCAGATGAAGATGAAGAAAGGTATGTAGAATTTGCATTCATATATAAAGTTAGTAAAAATGATGTCTAAATCATAGATAGTGGCTGCAATCACCATATGGCTAGTGATAAATAAAAGTTTGAGACTTTTGAATACTATAATGGTGGTTCAGTGAGAATGGGAAATGATATACCTTGTCCAGTTGAAGGTAAAGGAATCATAATGTTGAATAACCTGATAAAATGTGAAAATGCTTACTGGATTAAAGGATTGAATTACAATTTGTTAAGTGTTTCACAGATGAACAATTTAGGTCACAGATTAGCATTTGAAAATAAGAAGGCAAAGATCTTCAATGAATCAAGAAGATCGATTGGTATCGATGAGCAGACAAAAGGTAACCTTTTCTATCTTAATGACACTAACACCACTTGTTTAATGGCTAGAAATGAAGACATATGGTTGTGGCACAAAATATTGTGTCATGTGAACTTTGACAACATGATAAAGATAAGCAACAAAAGGAATTTCAGAGGCTTACCGAGCATGACTAAGCCCAAGCATATTATGTGCAAGAATCGTCAAAAAGGTAAGATTACAAAGTCTAGTTTCAAGAGTAAAACCCATACATGTAATGCAATTCTAGAATTAGTCCATACAGATCTCTGTGGACCCATGAGGACAAAGAGATACTATGGAGATAGGTATTTTATTCTCTTTGTTGATGATTATTCTAGAATGATGACAGTCATGTTCTTAAAAGATAAATCAGAAGCATTTAAGATCTTTAAATGGTATAAAAAAATGGTAGAAAAATAAGTGAAAAGAAATTGAAATGCTTAAGGTAAAATAGAGGAGGGGAATTTAATTTGGAAGAATTCACTGACTATTGCAATGAGCATAGAATTAAAAGACATGTTTCTGCACCGAGAGCACCACAATAAAATGGAATTGCTAAAAGGAGAAACATATCAATTGTTGACTGTGCAAGAACATTGATGATTGAGAAAAGAACCACTCAAACTTTCTGGAGGGAAGCTACTAGTACTGCTATCTACACATTAAACAAAGTACAATTGAAGGACACAAAGAAGACACCATATGATCTTTGGTATGGTCATACACCCAATGTAAGTTACTTCAGAATATTTGGTAGTCAATGTTATATATTGAAGGATGATAGAAATGGAAAAATTGACTGCAAAAGTGAAGAAGGTATCTTTCTAGGGTATTCAACCAAAAGCAAGGCTTATAAATGTCTTAACAAGTCATCTAACAAAATCATTGAAAGTGCAAGTGTGAAAATGGATGAATTTGCAGAAAAGAATGATAAGGAAAGAAAAAAGGTACCAGAGGACTACAAGAGGTTTGTTTATATAGAACCTGACATTCTACCTAAGCAATAATGTATAGCTCCCAAGCATCAGAACATTTCACCCGAGCATTAGGCTGAAATTACCAAAAATCAGGATAATACTCAAGATGATGTTCCAAACAATGGAGATGAGAATGAAGGTCAAGAAGATGATTAGAATGATGAACAAAGAGCTGAACCAAAACTTGCCAAGTATGTCAGAAGACATCATGCACAAAACCAAATCATAGGAGACAAGAAGGCTAGAACAAGAACAAGAAGTAAGTCACTAAACACCAGATGTTTACTTTGTGATTTTGAGCCTAAATCTGTTAACACTGCACTTGATAATGAAGAATAGGTCAATGCTATGAATGAAGAAATATAACAGATTGAGAATAAAAATACATGGACACTAGTACCGAGACCAAATGAAAAGAATGTCATCGGTACCAAATGGATATTCAGAAGCAAGCTAAATGAGAATGGAAAAGTCACTAGAAACAAAGCAAGATTAGTATGCAAGGGATATGCACAAGAAGAAGGTATTGACTATGAAGAAAACTTTGCACCCGTTGCTAGACTAGAAGGATTTAGAATCTTACTTGCTTATGCTACATTGAAAGAATTCAAGGTATACCAGATGGATGTCAAATCTGCATTCCTAATTTGAATACTAGAAGAAGAGGTATACATTGAACAACCAGAAGGATTTTTTGATCCAGACAAGAGAAACATGGTATGAAGACTACATAATACCTTGTATTGATTGAAAAAAGCTCCAAGAGCCTGGTATGAAAGACTTCACTCATATCCCATTAGCATAAAATTTGTTAGAACAAGTGAAAATAGCAATCTATACTTAAAAGAAGATACCGATGGTAATATTCTGATTGCTGAAATTTTTGTTGATGATATCATTTTTTGGGGAAATGAATTGTTATGCAAATCCTTTGCTAATGGAATGATCAAAGAATTTGAAATGTCTATGTTTGGGGAGATCAAATTCTATCTTGGTCTATAGATTCTTTAAAAAGATGCAGGCATATACATCACTTAGTCTAAATACATCAAGGAAGTGCTAAACATATTCAAGATCCAGAAGAATCCAAACCAGTTTGAACACCTATGGCTATCGGATGTAAGCTGAAAAAATAAGACAAATCCAATGAGGTAAATCAAACCTTATATAGATCAATGATTGAAAAATTGGTGTATGTTTTTCACACCAGTCCGGATATAACACACGTAGTTGGAATAGTTGAAAGATTCTCTGCTAATCCCAAAGAGTCACATATGACTGCTGTTAAGAGAATTCTGATATATCTGAAGAACATTGAGGACTATGGCTTATGGTACAAAAGTGAAGGAAAATTTGAGCTACAAGTCTATATAGATGCTAATTGGGATGTAAACATTGATAACCGAAAGAGAACAACTGGAGGAGCATTCTTCATTGGTGACAGACTTGTCACATGGACCAACAAGAAGCAAGGATGCATCTCTCAGTCTACTGCAGAAGAAGAGTATGTAGCTAATGCTAAAAATTGCTCTAATATTGCATGGATCAAACAATTGCTAGAAGGTATAAATATGAAGATCCTTGAACCAATAATTATCTATTGTGATAATACCAGTGCAATTAACATTTCTAAGAATCCAGTCATGCATGCTAAGACTAATCATATTGCTATCAAGTATCATTATTTAAGAGAACAAGTGAAAGAAAAGGAAGTGACACTAGAATATGTTAAATCAAAGGAACAATCATCTGATATATTCACCAACCATTGCTGAAGGATACATTTGAGTATCTGATGTTGGAGATTTGATTATGTGAGTTGATTGTTTGTATGTTTGTCATTGATGACAACATATAATACACAGTAGTAATTTTGTATGAACTTATCTGAATGATGACATGAATACTTGCATGGATAGATACATTTTTTTGACATGTTTATTATGTTATGTTCATACACGCAGACCTAGATATGATGTTTCAGTAAAGTTATGCAATTCTGTTATTAGCAGTTACAGTTCTGAAAGTATAACGGTTTAGGGCTGATATATATAACGTGTCTCATGAGTTGTGCCTATCTTTAGGATATGTGTGTGTATATGCATGATTAATTATGAGTTGATGATATAAATCCAAAGGTGCCAAACATGTTTCAAGATGATTGCAAAGTTATGGTTAATTTG
>MU225579.1:505885-537911 GCA_018584345.1 Thuja plicata | reverse complement strand
AAAATACATTAGAATAGTATTTAAACTATTGGCAAATGAAACTATTTAATTGATTTAAATTAAATAGTTAGAGGAATAAGAGGGAAATTAATATTAATAATAATATTAATATTTTTGGACGTCTACAGTACTAATCAATTTTAATAGGTCATATTAGTACTATCAGGTCTTAAGTCCAGTCTTATTAAGTCTTAAGGGGTCTTATTAAGTTTTATGTCACAATAGGGGTCCTAAAGGGACATAGGGTGTACTAATAGTCCTAAAGGGTCCTTGGATGTACACTAATTGGTATTAATAGGCCCTATTAGGTCAAGTAAGTTGTTAGATTAGGTCTTAAGGGTCCTAGGATGTAATACTTGGTTTTAATAGGTCATATTAGTCCTATTAGGTCTTAAGTTTAGTCTTATTAGGTCTTAAGGGGTCCTATTAGGTCTTGAGTGGTCCTATTCTAGGTCTTAAGGATTATAAGGGTTCTTAAAGAGTTTTATGTCACAGTAGGGGTTCTAAAAGGACCTAGGGTGTACTAATAGTCCTAAAGGGTCCTTGGATGTACACTAATTAGTATTAATAGGTACTATTAGGTCAAGTAAGTGGTCTTATTAGGTCTTAAGGGTCCTATGATGTACTAATTGGTTTTAATAGGTTATATTTGTCCTATTAGGTCTTAAGTCAAATGTTATTAGGTCTTAAGGGGTCCTATTAGGTCTTAAGTGATCTTATTCTAGGTCTTAAGGATCCTAAGGTTTCTTAAAGAGTTTTATGCCACAATAGGGGTCCTAAAGGAACCTAGGGTGTACTAATAGTCCTAAAGGGTCCTTGGATGTACTAATTAGTAAATTAATAGGTCCTATTAGGTCTTAAGGGTCCTAGGTATAGATTAAAAATTTCTAATAGGTCATCCAAGGTGTTTTAAAGGGTCCTACTTGGGTTCTTAAAGAGTTTTATGTCACAATAGGGGTCCTATAGGGTCCTAAGGTGTACTACTTGGGTCCTCTAGAAGTGTCTTAAAGTGTACTAGGACTTGTACTAAGGCTCGGTCCTCCTAGGATAAATATTTTAAAATCTAACTCTACATGAATACCATATATAAATGTAACTCTAAAACATATATGTACATAATTGAGAGAGAGAGAGAGAGAGAGAGAGAGAGAGAGAGAGATTCCTAATAAATTTACTAACTTTAAAAGTAATTTAAAAACAAACATTTTCAATAAATTTTATAAGATCTCTTTGTTGGAAATGAGATAAGTAACTCAGAGAGAAGGGGTGAATCAGTTACTCCAAAACAAATCCTTTGTCCCTTAGATGTCTTAAATGCTTTAACACTATTACTCGGTTAGTTAAGACATTCTTCTGTAACTCGGGTGTCAAAGTAATCTTTATAATATCTAATGAAATTACACTTTAGAGAATTAAGTGTAGAAACATAAAGCATAAAAAATTAACATATACACAGGTGACACCAATATTTAACTTGGAAACCTAATATGTGAAAAACCACAAATGTAACTAGTTACTATTTTTCACTCTTCTGAAGTGAGCCCTATTAGGAGCCAACCCTGTTAAAGGTTACAATAACACACTATTAGGTGTGACCTTGCTAAAGGATTTAATCACCCTGTGAGGAGTGTCCTTGTTAGAAGTCTTCAACACTTCAACATAGAAATGTTACCTTGTGAGAGGATTTACAAAAAGAATGTTAAGTCTACTCTATTAAGAGATTTTAGATCACTGCTACAATTGTTAAAAAGTAACAATAAATTAACCTTTATGTATAAGCAACTGTCTTTGCTGATTTAGATCTCTGTTCTGATTATAACTGGATCCTTGCTGATTAGATGTTCTATTGCAACTCTAAGTGATCAGTACTTAACTAGAATCTTGTTTGATTTTTCCTTCACTCTTCATATCACAAAATTCCACACTTCTACTTTTTCTTCCTTTCTTCACCTTACTATTCACACATTCAATCCAAACTTGACCTTTCATTTATATGGTAAGCCCTGTCAAGTCAGATTGAATATACTTCTAATAATAAATTAAAATTTAGTTGGCCTCATATAATTAGTTGATTAAAGAATATAAATCACTATTAGTCGGCTACCGCTAAATACCCGGCCAAGATTGAAATGCCTGAGTGACTCAGTCGACACTGAACTTCCTTCAATGCCTGATTGAACTTGGTCAACACTGAATAACTCATTCTGTTCACCAACTATGCTCAGTTTGAATGTAGACATTTGTGTAACATCACTATATGGGTGTAAATACATGTGTAACATCAATGACAATACACAATTGAATAATTGTCTGTAACAATCTCCCTCTTTGGAATTGATGGCAACACAACATGTCATAATACAAAGAATTATAGAGCAACAAAAAATTTATTAATGTATTTAGCTTCATTCTGATTCTCATCCAAAAACTCCCTCTGACATCAAAATCTCCTCTTACTATATTATTCTGTATTATAGCAAACTCTCCCTCTTTTATCTTATTCTTATGTATTATAGAAAACTCTCCCTATTTGACAATGGATGCCAAAGACACCATCTCCACAAATATCAATAGTTAGTACTATTTCACTTTGTAATTGTAATGTACCTAAATGTACAAATTCATTTGCAATGTTCCTTGATGTACCTGCATCAACTGATAGATCTTCACTGTCGCTTGGTTTGATCCATCACTAAACTATATTTTAGTGAGCTTCAGTTAGGGGAAGCACCCCTAGCTTTCCTGTAAGATAAAAGAATGCATCCTTAGGTAAATTTTTAGTGAATATGTCTACAACTTATATTCTTTAGTATTCACATATTCCAACCTTACTTCTTTATTCTGTACCAATTCCCTCAAAAAATGATACTTTGTTGCTATATGCTTGGTTTTGGTGCGCATCACTGGATTATTTGAAATGTTAATGGCACTGGTGTTGTCACAGTAGATAATAACTAACTATTTTACTTCTTCCTTCATTCCTGATAACAACTACTTGATCCATATGATGTTTGAATAGTTCACTACTGCAACAACATATTCTGCCTCAGCTGTAGACTGAGAGATACAATTCTATTTCTTGCTAGTCCATGATACTAACCTCTTTCCAAGAAAAAAATTTCCACCACTGGTGCTTTTCCTATCATCTATACTTCTAGCCCAATCAACATCAGTGAATGCTTTTAAATCAAAGTTTCCACCTTTCTTATACCATAAACTATAGTCTTTAGTACCCTTCAGATATCTCAGAATTCTTTTAATTGCCATCAGGTGATTATCTTTGGGATTGGCTGAAAATCTTGCAACAATACCAACCGCCAATGCAATATCACGTCAGGTGTGAATGACATATTGCAATTTTCCAATCATGGATCTGTAGTTGGTCTGATCTACCTCCTTTGAATCATCATCTTTAGACAATTTTTGTCCGGTACACATGGGTGTTCCAACAGGTTTGAAATCTTCCATACCAAATTTCTTAAGTATCTCCTTGATATATTTTGATTGATTAATGCAGATACCATCCTTCATTTGATGTACTTGTAATCCAACAAAGAATTTTATCTCCCCAAACATAGACATCTCAAATTCTTTACTCATAGCTACGGAGAATGCTTTGCAAAGGTCATCATAACCAGTGAATAATATGTCATCAAAAAATATCTCTGCTAATAGTATTTTGTTCTATGGTCCTTCTTTGATGTACATGCTACTGTTATCATTCATTCTCTGAAATCCAATGCTTATTAGATAGCTATGTAGTCTTTCATACTAGGCTCTGGGCGCTTGCTTTAGTCCATACAATGCTTTGTATAGCTTGCGAACCATATCTCTTCTGTTAGGATCAATAAATCCTTTAGGTTGTTCAATGTAGACTTCTTCTAGGATTCCATTTAGAAATGTAGATTTCACATCCATTTGATATACTTTGTATCCTTTATGTGTAGCATATGCCAGAAGAGTTCTGACTCCTTCAAGTCTTGCAACAGGAGCAAATTTTTCTCCATAGTCAATACCCTCTTCTTGAGCATATCCTTTACAAACTAGTCTGGCCTTGTTTCTAGAAACTTTTCCATTTTCATTCATATTATTTCTAAAAACCCACTTGGTTCCAATCACATTATTTTCCTTTGGCCTGGGCACAAGAGTCCAAGTCTTGTTCTTCTCAATATGTTCAATTTATTCATTCATTGCTTCTATCCAACTTTCATCATTTATTGCATCTTTAACAGTTCTAGGTTCAAATTCACTTAGTAAGCATGTACCTTTGAGTTTCTTCTTTGTCATTACACCTTCTTTCCGATCTCTAATTATCTTCTTAGGTGCATGATTCCTTTTAACATATCTTTAAAGTACTATTTCTTTTGTTCTAGGTTCTGGACTTGATCTACTAGGTTTTTCATTCTCAAACATTCTTTCCTATTCCTCTGTCTTATGCTCAAGTTCCATAGTCTATGACTCAGATCCCTCTATCTATGACTTGAGTTCCTCCATCTGTAACTTGGTTCCCTCAGCTTGTGACTCACTTCCCTCTGTCTATGACTCAGTCTCTTCTACCAGCAGCTTGGGTTGCACAGTTTGCAACTCAGCTTGCATAGTTTGTGCTAGTATATTTAGTGTTCGATAATTCTATTGTCCCATCACCATTTCTTGAGTCATAGGTATAGTATCAGGTTCATAATACACAAATTTCCTATAGTATTTAGGCTCTTTACTACTATTCTCTTCACATTTTTATGCAAACTCATCAATCTTGACATGTACACTTTCTATGACTTTATGAGTAGTAAGATTTAGACATTTGCATGCTTTTCTTTTACATGAGTAATGTAGGAATATTCCTTCATCACTTTTTGCATCTATTTTTCCATTTCTAGCTTCCTTTAAGATGTAGCATCTACTTCCAAATACTTTGAAATAATGAACATTAGGTTTATAGCCATTACATAGTTCAAAAGGTGTCCTACTACTACCTTTCTTCAGTTGAACTCGGTTTAGGGTGAATACTGTAGTGCTGATGGCCTCCTTCCAGTATTTGGTAGCAACATTATTTTCAATCATTAGAGTTTTGGCACAATCCACGATGGATCTATTTCTTCTTTCTGCTATTCCATTCTGCTATGGTGTATCAGGGACAGATACCTATCTTTTGATCCCTCTCTCATTAAAAAATTTATTGAACTCATTAGAAATGAATTCTCATCCTCTGTCAGATCTTAGGCATTTTAGTTTCTTTCCTATTTCCTTTTCTACTCTTGCAAGATACCACTTGAATTTCTGAGAAGCTTTTTATTTTTCTCTGAGAAATATGGCAGTCATCATTCTGAAATGTGTTATGCCCTGAATCCCGTCCCTACATTTTGTGTGCAAAATGTTGGGTCCCCCTTTTTTTGTTTTTGCTTGCGGTTCTTGCCTTGTCTTTCTCCTTTTGTTTCTTTCTTCGGGGTTTTCTTCCCCACTGTCATATTTTTTTTTGTTGGTTTCTCGTGCCTCTGGGACCCCAGTCCTAGAGTTTGTCATCCTTTGTTGGGAACCGGACTCCAGACTCTAGGATTCTTCGCCATGATGTTCTCTTTCCTTAAAAGTGATCGTCGCGGGGAATCCCTGGGCCCGGGGTCTGGAGGTTTGTCTGTCTAGAGATTGCTGGAAGGAGGTAGACTGCCTTTTTTACCATGGGTATAAATGGAAATTATCTGTCATTTTCACATTTACCACAATTAAAACATTCAAGCACTCAGAGCGATCTCAGAGTGATTTTAGAGCGATTTCAGAGTGATTTGCAGAAAGTTAACGATAATTAGTGCTAAATACTTCCATCCTTTTCAAGCAATTGTGAGTGCTTTGTAGTGGCAGGTTGTGATCATTTAGCAGCCGTAGCTATTGCAGAGCTTCCGTGGTGACTTATTTCCTTCTCC
This sequence comes from Thuja plicata, assembly GCA_018584345.1. NCBI lineage: Eukaryota > Viridiplantae > Streptophyta > Pinopsida > Cupressales > Cupressaceae > Thuja > Thuja plicata. The sequence goes on along the minus strand of MU225579.1, from coordinate 531,996 downwards.
TTTCAGCATTCTCAGGTTGGTGTCTCTTTCCCATCAGTTTTTCATCTGTCTGGTGTGTTCCCTCTCCATTTTTATTATCTTTTGGTTTTGTTCATTTTCTCTTTCTGGTTTTGCCGCCCGTTGGTGGGTCAGCCCTGCCAGAGGGTTGTCCGCCCTCTGTGTTGGTGTGGTTGGCTTGTAAATAATGTAGAAAGCTATATATATTTCATGCTTTGCCTGGTTTCCCACAGATGTCATTCTATGGTGTATATGTGTAAATTTTAGTGTATATTTGTTGTATATCCCTCTATTCCTATGTATATATCCCTTAGCTCTGATTTATATCTTATGTATATCCTTTCAAACAGTTTAGCAAGCTAGCTAAGTTTCCTATGTTGCTAATTTTCTACCCATAAGCTCATTTCGAAGTAGAATACCACCTATTTGAAACTCGGCTCTCAGCCAATTTCAAACAGGCAATTTTCTCTCTCCTTCGTAAAACTAGCCTAGCCCTCATTTATGTCCCATGCGTGCATTTAAGTCCATCCAAGTGGCCTTCACTTTTTGCATGTTCAGATAGTTGGCTCCACTGTCATCACCATAATTCTTATTTATTGCTTGCACATGTGGCACCCAAGTGGGCCTGACAGTTTTCCTTTTGCACATCTCCACCAATGGTTACTTCTCTGGGCTCCGGGTCCCCTACCATCATCCATCCCGTATTCTTACCAAATGCGATAAAATTCCCAGACTCAGATGTTCAGTCAATCTTAAGTTCATAATATGTATATACTTTTCAGAGTTTTTAAATGAAACTAACTTTTTAGGAAAGGCAAACATCACGGTGGTAAGAGTCCTGGACGTATTTATTTGTCAACGCTCTGACGGTCACTTTGCCTTGTAGGTTTTTAGAGTACGCTTCCAAACATATCTGAAGCATTTGCATCCTCACCACCCAGAATTCCAGAGTTACCTTCCACAATAGCTACTAGAGCAGCTGTTAAATCCAAAATAGAAAGGGCCCTGGAAAAGTTGCCCCTAACCATGAAGTTTGTGCAGGACAGTGTTATTATGTGCTCAAAGATTGAGTCTAAGGTTAAACTCATTACCGATACCAGTGTCGGGACATGGCCAGAAATGCAGGCCTTAGTAAAAATGATGTATATCTAGCGATAGGTTGGAGATCAGCTGGCCATCAATGTTGGGGACTCTGGGATTCTTAAGGCAGCTTGTTTTTCATGCTTTGTATAATCTCTAGAGCTTATTCTGACTATGGCCGCCAATTACAACTCTTCTATTTGGGCTATTATGCTCGCAGCCGCAGAACCCACCGGGTACCCTACTCCTCTGGTATCCCTCAACCCTGATACATTCTAGGAGAGTCTGGGGATCCCTCAATTTGACAAGCCTTCTGTGGTTACAAGGTTAGATGCCTTGGCCCAATTCACGTAGTTGGAGGAGGCCGCTCGGATATACATGAATGTTCACTAGCTCAAGGTCCCAACAAGGGACCCTAAGAGGATGAAGATAGAAATTTCTAGGTCCGAGTTCAAAGAGAGCATTCAGATGGGAATGATAGCATTGTCTCGGGTCTTTGGGCAGTTCTCTGCCCGAGAATTCACTTCATGGATGTATTACTTTCTGCTCGGCATCTCCACCAAGGGAGGGTACTTCGATTGGGCAGCTATAATTTCAAACAACGTCGACTACCAGTTCCTCCAACTAGCCAGGAAAAACAAATTTTACATGACTTCTTATGTTTTCTAGGCCCTGGCGCAGTAGAGTACCCACACCCATGGGCTACTTACAGACGGGGTGCTCGGGATTGGCCTAGGACAAAAGGTGTCATGGGACCATTTCTCGCAGGTTCAATGGGAGGCTAGCTTCCCAAGTTTCTACCAAGTAATTGACGCGTTTGTTTACTATCACCTGCTCACACCCACCTGGGACGTAGGATACCACCTATCCACAGAGGCGATGAATTTGGTCCAGGGTTATGGACATTATTACATCCAATTCCAACAACACACTTATATTAGGGTCATCAACTTCTCTGAGAAACCCTACTTGTTACCCAAACAATGTAGGGACAAGATCGTTCTCTTGGAATACTGCAGGCAGTTAATGGAGTTACATGCACTCTTTGCCTTAAAGAAGGTAACCAATATTCTGTTCCTAATCACCTGTGGGAACTACTCATGCAGCCTGGCCACCGCAAAAGAGGCGGATAATGAGCTTAAAAGCTATAACCTGGAAGAATTCTACTTGGCAGAGAAAAAATTTGATCTGCACGGCAAGATTGCAGCGGCACTTCCCCGGGCTTTAGAGCCTCATCACTATCATATGGAGGATTTCTGGGAAGATTACCAGGATGACGTGGAGGTGCGGATCCAGCACTACGTCAGAATGACGGCAGGCATGATGGAAAGGTTGAAGCTTTGGAGGTTCCCAGAGAACTTCTCAGACGCCGACCCCACAATCAATCCCCAGTAAAAGGCAAAGGGGATCAATACAATGGCCCTCCCACTGGTAAATTGGGATTCCCAGGAAGGGCCAACAATTGAGGACTTCACCCAAGAGGTGGTTGAGCGAAGCCATGCATACTTCAAGAAGGTGTGCCTTGGGAGTGCCCACTGAGCAGCCCGGCCAGTACAAAAATTAACTCCGGGGGCTGGGACTTCTTCACAAGTAGTAGATAAAGGAAAAGGAATAGATACAACCCCTCATGTGCAAGAAGTCCCCATAAAAGAACAAATAAAGTAGTCAGTGGCAGCTCACCAACAAATGAGGGAGAAGTTAATAACACGACTGGCCACCCCAGTACTCATGTCCAGGCCAATTCATCCCCCTTCTTCCCTGTCATTGGCAGCCTTAATGGTGAAGGCCATAGGGGTAGATCCAATAGAACAAGAAGCACTAAGGGATGCGGGGCCAACCATAGTTACCTGAAGAAAGAAGAGGCTTAACCAAAAGCCTAAGGCAGAGCCGGGGTTGGGTATGTTCCAGACCCCACAAGTAGAGATCCTCTCTTCCAGTTCCCCAGAGTCGGAAGGAGAAACAAAGCCTGTCGAAGTTCCAGCCAGTCCTCCCTCGTAGGAGGAATTTGATGATGTCTTTGCAACCGACGAGTTTGGGAACCTGCAGGAGGATACCAAACAAACAGAGGCAGAAGTCCCAGCTTTGGAACAAGAGCCTGCATAGGAGCAAGAAGAACAAATAGAAGAGAAAAAGGAAGTGGAGCCAAATATCGCCTCCGAGGCTCTGGAAATGCAAAATCTGGGGGTAGACCAACAAAGGCAGAATGAACAAATGACATCTGCTGGGGGAACCAGACCTACAGGAATAACAGTAACCCCAGTCGCCACGTTCCAAGTGCCACTCCTGGGAGTGACCTTTGGGCAAGTAATTACCGCGGCCTAGACTTGAAATCTCAGCCCAATACCTCCACTATTGCCAAAGGATGTGCTGATAGAAAAGGAAACCCCGGTGACAGATGTCAAGAAACAAGAGGAGCAACACAAAGAGGAAATCCCTAAAGAAGCCAACAGGAGTCTAGACAAAGCAATAGATACAGAGGACAAGGTTGAGGAGATGGATGTTGCTGGGGAAGATATTATCGATAAAGGAGAAGACACAGGCAAAGGGACGGATGAGACCCACACTACGAGGAAGAACAGCCGTAGGGCACCAGAGAAGAACCAAGGGAAGAAAATTTGGAAAATAAGCCACCCCTGCCGCCTTAGTGGTTAGTAGAGAGCAAGAAAAGAAAGGCTCCATCCACTCCTGAAACTCCTCTCTCCCTGGCTGAAATGATGGCTCAGGTCCAGGCCCCACCAAAGGCTAAGAAAGCCTGGATGGTTCATACTCTTTAAACTGGGCTGGGCGGAGAAACAATTTCCGTTGTGGCGACACCTCCCCCAGGCACCGATGAAGCAACCACAGAAGCTGGAGATTACAACATTGCAGAGGTATCGCTGGGGAAGAGGGGAAAATAGGGAGAGGTGGACTTGCTGAAGGAGGCAGCTAGGGCAGTGGAGGCCCATTATGGAAAAGAGGTCCAAAGGCTCAAAATAGAAAAGGAAAAAAATGCAAACCTTATGGGGTTTCTTACTGAGCTGGCTTGACCTATCAACGCCGCTCCTCCGGAGGCTTCCACATTTGAAGATCTACTACTGCAGAGTGACATAGAATCCCTACGAACAATGAAGAAGAAGGCCTAGGCGGTCGACGAGTGGGTCGCTCTACAAATAGGAAACACCTGATGTTTCTTGGTATCCACCCTCCCAGACTTATATGCGGCCTGACATGTTCTGCACCAGGCAGAGACTCTCATTGACCTATGGGAGGGTGATATCAAAAATTATCAAGCATGGAAGGTAGAGCTTGAAGAACTCCTCAGCCTGGGAGAGGAAATGGTTTCTGAATCTAGAATTCTGGAGGATGAATCATTTGATTTTGTAAGGAGCCAACACACTAGACTTGACCTCACATTGGAGGTAACCAAGCAACTGGTGGGGACTCTACATGAGAAGGACAATGCAGTAAAATATTCTTTCAATTTATACAAGCCTTTTGTAGCAAAGACTTTCGGGGCTGACCCCCTTAGTATAGATACATGCACACTAGAGGATTTAGTTTTGGGGAGTTTTGATGAAATGATGAAGTCCCGATATCAATCCCCGAAAGGAATAGATGGTGCTCAAATGATGAGATTAACTCGTATGGTGCTTAGTGGACACGACACGGAAAAAATGGCCGATGAATTTAAGGAGAATGTTCTAGACCTTGGGGAACAAATTGAGGTGGCTAAGTACCAAAGGGATAGCCTAAAAGATATCGATGAAGATGACATCTCCCGCCTCCTCCAGGCTTTCAATGATAACAAACAACCATAAGATTTCTCTGGAGGCTAGAGAAAATCCAAACATTTGGTATTCTTTATTCTTTTGGGAACGTAAGTTCCTAGATCTCGGAGTCTCAGATCCCAAATTTTGTATTCTTTCAAGCAATTCGTGTCCCAGTCCCCGAGGCCGACCGGTCACTTTCAGGAGCGATTAATAAAGGCTGTCGGAAGGTGGTTGGCTACACCAAGAGGGCATCAACTCAACAGTTGATTTTCTGACAAGATGGTCTTCTCAAGGCGCTATTCAGGGGTACAGCTGGTGCATTGGAGACAGGGTGCTGCATTTCCCATTTATGAGGCATGTAGCCTCGATCCCTGGGGATCTAATTTCTTCTTTCTCCTTCCTGGCTCTCTTCTTGAGGCTGATTCTTTCACTGTATATTCTTGTCTCATTCTTCTGACACATATGGCCTATTCCATCTCAAGGTCTTTTGTAGGGTGGCGCAGGTAGTACCAGCCCCAGATATTATATTTTATTGAAACATGATGTAAAATAGGGTTAGGGTTAGGGTTAAAAATATATATTTATAAATAGTAAGACTGACCCATTTCCAAGGGTCGGCAAAATTGATGATTTGGCTATCCACAGTAATAGAAAGGCGATCTTTTCATTCTGGTTGTAGAGCTCAATGCTCCATTGTTCCATTTTCAATAGTTAGATGCTCCCCTGGAGCCACCATTGTATCACGCACCAGTGCTTGCTGGAAGAGACATTAATGAAGAAGGGAGAATTCTTTGCAATGATGTTGTTGGCATTCATGCTTCTGAGTTAATGGTATTTTATGTTTCATGTTCTTTATGTCTTCTGCTTTGATATGTCAAATAGATTAATGACCTCTTTTCCCTCGCTACTGATAAAATACTAGCTGATGGTGGTGTATTTCTTCAGTATTTAGTGCAGTATATCAGAGCATTATTGATGTCTTGAATGATTAAGCATAACTATAGTTAGATAAAGTACTTCTAACCCTGCAGGATCTTTTTCCATTTTATTTTCTAAGTGTAGAATGCTAGGGGAAACCTCACCTCACTGAATCTCTGGAGGGAATGAGTTGAAGAAACCAGCTATCCCCCTCAAAAATAGTCACTTTTCCCAACTGAGCCCTGCACCATTGTGACCTGACACCCAGGTGCTTGAAGGCCTAGGGAATCTAACTTCCCTGGATAATCTCTGCAGGTAGAGTTGGCCGGTACCTCCGGTACCCAGTGACAACTTATGACTATTGGCAGACCCGGTCAACAAAACCCTGTCAATAGAAACTAGCACTAGAAGGAGGGCATGAACTCGTCCCCCTCTCAAGATTCTAATTTTACACCTCTCGAGGGTTCCTTGAGTTATAGTTTTAGGAGTCAAGCCTTTAGCGGGATTGGGTCTTTCTCCCTAGCAAAATTTGAAAGAATATTTAGGTCTTCCTCGAATCCTGGAAGGTTTGTCAAACTCGAGCCCCCTGCTCAAAAGAAATGGACCCCAAAAAACACACCAGCCACTATTGTCTGGGGGTCTAGCATACCTTAGAATACCCAAACGTCTCAGGCAATCCCGGGAACCAGTGCCCAAACTACCCAAAATCTAGTTCTCCCGATGGCCGCATATTTCAAAAACACTGGGTCACCAATGGGGGCTTTTTTAGGCGCAATCAATGACTTACCCTCACACCTGGAGAAGATCTACCCATGATATGAGCACTTAGGCCCACGGACCATAGAAGAGCATTTACAGGCATATAAGGATGCCATGAACCGACACCGGATCTAGCATGAAGATGTTGTGACTCAGATGTTTCCCTTGTCTTTAAGACAAGGTGAGTTGAACTGGTACCTTAACCTTCCTGCCAACTCCATTAACAGTTGGCAGGACATGGAGGACGCATTCCTGGCTGCCTTTCACGTACATGTGGACCTAGCCTAGTCCCATATCCAGTTCATCTCTATCAAGAAGGAACCCAATGAACCTCTTGCAGCATTCAACCATCGGTTCTAGCACGCCTTGAAGCAGTGCACGGGCCCTTTTATTCCATCCCCAGAAGTAACCATACAAACTTACCTTAATGCGATAGACCCCTTCATTGCCACTCTCCTTTGGATAACAACCACCGCTGGTGACCGGGACACTTTGGTGAAGGTTTACAACCTAGCTTTGGAATTATCCTGTGGTCTCAACAAATCCCCGGGCGGGATTGGACAGAGTGCGCCCTTCAACATGATCCCTGATGGAACAACATACGCCGGGGGGTATAACCCCAATCTAGTAATGGGTGCTCACTCGATGGAAATGAATCCCCCACCACCCCTAATAGACTAGTAGGCCCGGTACGTTTACTCGATGTAGACTCAGGCGGTACCAGGTCTGGAAGCTTTCCCTTGGAATTAGCCGCAGCAGGCACAACAGCCTTAGGCACAACCATCTGGAGTGCCCTTCTTTTAGTCATCCGTGACTAGAGGATTGCCGCCCTTGAATCTGGCTAATACTGCTGCCTTCTCAGGAAACCAACAATAACAACTGTCACATTGTGACACCAACACTCAATTGACCACCGAGGTTGAATCCCTCTGGCGAATGTTGTCTGCCTTGACTATGGACATGGGTCAACTGAAGGCGGGGTCCTACGCACCCTAGAATTCAAATTCCTAGAGGGGAAATATTTTCTCTGGCCAACAAAACAATAATGCCAGGGGAAGGAACTTCAACAATAGGCCTAGGCCCAATCTACAACAATGGAACAATAACACAAACACTGGAGGCCCACCTCTGAGCCAAAATGCCAACCAAAATGGTGCTGGACCATCACATTTCACACCAGTCATAGACTTCTAGCCCATGACTAATCGGTGTAGATTGCACGACATGGGTTCACACAATGAGGTAAATTGTGCCACATTGGAAAAGGTCATCATAATCTCCTAGCTAGACAGATAGCAATCACATGATGCCACCCGTCAAGAGCCTTCTGTTCAAGAGCCAACCCACAGTGCCTTCACCTGTGAGACCATCTTCTTCAGAACTTCTGGGGAAGATGAAGAGGAATATGAATTGCATGGATTCTTTGATGAATATATCTCACCCTTCAAGGCCAACGCCTTCACCAACCCATGAACTCCATACAATACTCAGAGTCAGGTTGGTAAAGGACTAGCTTACATGCCCACACCTCCTATCAAAGACACCCCTCTTCCCTAGGATAACACAACTGACCAACCTACTCTAAAGGGTTCTAGCTCTAACCAAGCAAAAGACCTAGCTGAGGGAAATCACCAATTCCCAGGAGGAAGATTCGACATTACAAAGGCGTTAGAATAGACCACCACCTCCATGACCTTGATGGAGGTCTTGCTAAATTGTCCTGAATAGAAGAGGTCTCTTCTGAAGCTCTTCAAGAACCCGAAAGTCGTCAGCCACCAGCCCAAGACTGTCTTATTCGAAGATACTAATGAGTCCGTCTTTTGGGGGAACAATGAGGATCCTCCCTTCCTACTAGGCCTGGATATCCAAGGCAAAATATACATAATTGTTTAGTAGAATCTGGAGCTTCGGGTAACATCATGCCCTTATCCATTTGTCAGAAGCTTGGGTTCCATCCCACCCCATCTAATGGTGCAGTGATCCAGCTGGATAAGACTGCTGTAAAAATGGTGGAGGAATTGAAGAATGTCTAGATATAGCTTATCCAGGACCCCAGAATAGATAGCATAATCGATGTCCAAGTGGTGGACATCTTAGAGACTTATGGGATGTTATTAAGTCAGAATTGGTCTAAGACCTTGAATGGATACTTTTCAACCAACTTCACCCATTTATGGCTCCCCTAGGAAGGAGAATCAAAGAAGATTCAGGTTGAAAGTGAACCCCGGATGAAACAGACCCTTACCGAGGTCAGGAGGGTCAGTGAGGTCTTCTTCCCTAAGACTTCCCCGGGGGTGTACCAACCCTTTGAAATCTTAACATTCGATTTCATCCCTGGAGAAGATCCCGTAGTGCTGTAGAGAACCCAGGACCTAGAAGAGAAGCTGAGAGTTGAGATTGATTCTCAAGGTGCCACATCGACCCTTGCTACACTCCTATTTGACACTTGGTGCCAAGTACACTATCAGAAACATTCAGAGCTCGAGTGTGGGCCCTGCCTTTCAGTCACTAACCAGCTCATCGATGCCTTCCAGAATAAAGAACATATAGCTGATTCCCCAGAGCCTAGTGTTCCTATGGGATGCACTCCTTTGGTTCCATCTCCCCGGGAATCCCAAATCCAAACTTCTCCGGAGGTAAACTCTACCTTCATGCCTGTAGTTTGAGAGGGAGCCCCTCAGTCTCCCAACAATAATCCAAAGGCTACTCTCACTCCCCAGCCCTAGATTATGAGCAATAACTTGTGGACCCTCAAATTTGATGGGTCCCGATCCAAACAAGGCTGCGGGGCTGGGATAGAATTAATCCTCCCATGAGGGAAGTCCTTCCTCGCGTCCTACAGACTGCAGTTCAACTATACAAATAATGTCACAGAGTACAAGGCTTTGGTCCTTGGACTCTTATTTGCATTAAGGAAAGGTGTCACCCGCCTCTGGGCTCTGGGTGATTCAGAGTTGGTTGTCAAACAAGTCCGGAGTCAATGCACATGCCATGACAAAAGACTGGCTGCATACCGCAATTGGGCTTGGAGCCTCATTGAAGATCTTGATGCCTTCGGCATTGACCTCATTCTCCGGTGACGGAACTATGTCTCGGATGCCCTCGCTGTTTCTGCCAGCACACTTGAGCCAATGGTAGGCTCGTGACTCCAAAGATTTTCAATTGAGATGGCCCCCACCCCGTCCATTATAGACAATGTCACCCACTTTCAAGTTTTTGAGGATGATCAACATATTCTAGCCTTCATGGAGAATGTTGGCATCTTTGAAGATCAGATAGTGGAGGAATGAGACCATGATGAAACAAGGCAGGGTGACGAAGATGATGGGATCATGGACCTACCTACTAACACCATCTCGAAGGGGATGGTTGCACTGGAATGAATCTTTGACTCGAACCCTCGGGCCCGGGAGAAGGTGTCATCTTCCTCCGAGGGAGAAAAGTTTGAAAAAGTAAACATCAGCCAGCCCGGTGAAGAAAAGATGATCCACATTGGTACCTCCTATTCACCTAAGGAGAAGGAGAATATTCTCGCGGTTCTCCAAGAATACATCAATGTAATTTCATGGGGTTATGAAAATTTGAAAACATATGACACGTCCATTATGACTCATACTATTCCCCTGAAACCTGATGCTAAGCCCTTTCAGAAAAAGCAATGACTGGTCAACCCCCTGATCGAGCCTCTGATTTTTCAGGAGGTGGAAAAATTACTGTCAGCCAGGATAATCTTCCCAATTTGGCACACTACATGGGTCGCCAATCTAGTCCTTGTGAGAAAGAAGAATGGTGAGATTCGCCTTTGCGTAGATTTCCAAAACTTGAATAGAGCCTCCAAGAAAGATAATCACCCTCTCCGTACATTGCATTCAAGGGCCTTGTGAATCAGTGCATAATCATCTACATGGATGACTTGACCATCTTTTCCCGGGACAGGCGTGACCATTCTGCCCATCTCACTCAGATCTGCAAGAGATGTCACCGGTATAGAATATCCCTCAACCCCAAGAAGTGCATATTCAGGGTCACTGAAGGGAAGTTACTCGGGCATATCTTCTCCAAGAAGGGCATAGCCATCAACCCTGAGAGAGTTGAAGCATTGCTAAACTTACAAATGCCCGACAGCAAGAAAGAGATGCGATCGTTCTTTGGAAAGATCAATTTTGTCCGGCAGTTCATCACTAGATTCACAGAAATAGTCAAACCACTTAATGAGATGATGAAAAAGGATACCAAGATTGAGTGGAGTCCTGAAGCAAAGCGAACATTCACCTAAATAAAATAGACAATAACGGAAGCACCTATCCTGGCTAGTCCAGACTATTCCCTTCCATTTTACATTTACTCCTTTGATTCGTCGCATTCTGCCGCGACAGTGTTGACTCAAAAGGTTGAAGGGGAGGAACGACCAATAGCCTTCATGAGCTTCCCCTTCAAGAATGCCAAAGTCCGATATTCATCACTATAAAAATAGGCCTTCGCTCTAGTTCACGCCGTGAAAAAATTCTGGCATTATATTCTTCGGAGCAAGGTACATGCTATCATTCCAGACTAGGCCGTCAAGTCTCTGCTGATGCAGAGTGAGTTGGGTGAAAGATGGGGGAAATGGATGGCCATCCACCAAAAATATAACATAGAAATGCAGCCTATGAAGATAGTCCGGGGCCAGGGACTAAGTCGAGCGATGGCAGAAGAGACTCCCCGCATAGAATGTCAAGCTTACACAGTGGAGTCCATCACCCGAGACCTGTGGTATACAAACTTGCTATATTTGCTACTAAATAACAAATGCCCGGAGGGGTTACCTCCCAATAAATGCCGTGCCTTGCGGATGAAAAGTGCCCACTTCATGATCAAAAACTCCGCGCTCTACCGCAGGAACTACGAAGGAGTGTACCTCTGGTGCATCGACCGAGACCAAGCTGTAAAGGTGATTGATGAATTTCACGGGTAGTTTGGAACTGGGCATGGCTCAGCCGATGCCTCTACCCATCAAATCCTTCAGGCTGGATACTATTGGCCCTGTATATTCAAAGATGTTTACACTCATGTTAAAAAATGCCACACTTTCCAAATCGTGGCGCATCATGAGCGTAATCTGGCTATGCCTTTGCAACCAGTCTTCGAGGCTAGGCCCTTCGCCCAATGGGCATTTAACTTCATCAGAGAAATCAACCCCAACTCGTCTGCTAATCACTGATATATTCTCACTACTACTGATTAATGCACTCGGTGGTCCGAGGCTATATTGTTCAAGAATAACACAACATACGTAGTTATCAAATTCCTGGAAGAAAATATCATCACAAGGTTTGGAATGTCCTTTGCTTTGGTATGTGAAAATGGTTTGGCATTTTCTTCGGTGTAGTTACTTGAATGGACCTATAATCAGAGGATCACTTTGAAGTTTTTCAGCAACTATTATCCCTAGGAGAACGACGTTGCTGAATCAACGAATAAAAATCTACTTGAAGTGATCAAACACCTGCTAGAACAGAAACCCCGGGACTGGCATCAAAATTTGAAATTCACCCTCTGGGTGGATTGCATTCACATCAAGGCCACCTTAGGAACATCCCCATTCCATCTTGTTTATGGCTAGAACCCTGTATTCCTAGTTAACTTACAGATCCCAATTTTACAGTTTATGCAGGAATTCAGCAACAGGGACGACATCGTGGAGGTTCAGCTCTTAAATCTAGTGCGAATGGAAGAACATCGAGACACAGCCCTTGAACATTTCACACATCATTAAGAAGTGGTAAAATGATGGTTTGACCATAGAGCCCAATACAAGGCTTTTCAAATTTCAGATTTAGTCCTGTTGTGGGACAAGGCCCGGGAAAAGAAAGGAAAGCATACCAAGTTCCAACGGCTCTAGCTCAGACCATACCTAATCTCAGAAATCTACAGGGTGAATACTTACCACCTTAACACCATGACCGGTGAACCTGTGTCATTGCCCGTCTATGGACAGTTTCTCAAACACTACTTTGAATAGGGTAAGTTTGTCTAAAATTGTATTTTATGTGAAGCCTTCCGCTTGTAAATATTTCTTTCGGGTGCCTCGCTGGGAGGTACCCTGTCTTGTAAATAGCCTTGTTGGCTGCCCTCTGGGGCAGTCCTCTTTTGGTGGTTTTTATTTTCATTTTTGGTTTTCTTTCAGGGTCCCGACATTTTTTTCTATCTTGTAAGTATTGGAATGCTTCGCATAAAATCTGGTCTCTGGTACGATGTCTGCAGCATGGCAAACTTTAGAATCTATCTTTAGCATAGTGGAGCTGGCCCGGTCTCCAGAGCCATTTCACAGGTTTAGTGGCACATTTTGAGCAATCTCCATCGGGGTTTTGTCTACGGAGGTCTGGTAATCAATGAATAAAAAAATATATATGAGGAACAAGTAATCGGACACGCCGAGGGTAGATCGGTTGTACTGGTTGGTTGACCCAGGTCTAAAACTTCAAAAATTCTTTCTGGGTCTAGAATTTTATCCCCTCTTCCACATTTAAATATAGGCGAACATAGAAGTATCACCATTGAAATTAGCTAAGCTTAAGTTTAATGGTGAAAGAAGTACCACCTTCCCACCTAGAAACACATGAAACAATAAGAAAAGGGAAAGCGGGATGAAACTTTGGTCTCCGAGAGAAACAAACAAATTGATGATTGGTTCAATGTAATTAGTGCCTCTTCTCTACTCCTCCCAGAGGTCATCAACTTGATTTCCTTCCAAAGCATACACGCCACCACTGATGAAGGACTATGGAATGGATCCTATGTAGTTACATTCTCTCAGATATGTTGCTCTTTGCTTGTCAGATGCTTCAGGAAATGGCTTGTTCTAGTTTTTCTAACCAGAGATTCTGTAGTTCTCAAATGCGCTAGGGAATTTTTCCCAGATAGTCACCATTTGTTATGCCCTGCATCCCCGTCCCTACATTTTGTGTGTAAAATTTTGGGTCCCCCTTTTTTTGTTTTTGCTTGCGGTTCTTGCCTTGACTTTCTCCTTTTGTTTATTTGTCTGGGGTTTTCTTCCCCACTGCTATGTTTTGTTTTGTTGGTTTCTCGTGCCTTCGGGGCCCCAGTCCTGGAGTTTTTCATCCTTTGTTGGGAACCAGACTCCAAACTCTAGGATTCTTCGCCACGATGTTCTCTATCCTTAAAAGTGATCTTCGCGGGGAATACCCGGGCCTGGGGTTTGGAGGTTTGTCTATCTGGAGATTGCTGGAAGGAGGCGAATTGCCTTTTTGATTGCGGGTATAAATGGAAGTTATCTGTCATTTTCACATTTACCATGATTAAAACATTCAAGCACTCAGAGAGATTTTAGAGTGATTTGTGAAAAGTTAACGATAATTAGTGCTAAATACTTCCATCCTTTTCAAGCGATTGTGAGTGCTTCGTAGTGGCAGGTTGTGATCGTTTGGCAGTCGTAGCTATTACAGAGCTTCCATAGTGACTTCTTTCCTTCTCCTTTCAGCATTCTCAGGTTGGTGTCTCTTTTCCAGTCAATTTTTCATCTGTCTAGTGTGTTCCCTCTCTATTTTTGTTGTCTTTCAGTTTTGTTCATTGTCTCTTTCTGATTTTGCCGCCAATTGGTGGGTCGGCCTTGCCAGAGGGTTGTCCACCCTCTGTGCTGGTGTGGTTGGCTTGTAAATAATGTAGAAAGCTGTATATATTTTATGCTTTGCTTGGTTTCCCATAAATGTCATTCTACGGTGTATATGTGTAAATTTTAGTGTATATTTGTTGTATATCCCTCCATTCCCATGTATATATCCCTTGGCTCTGGTGTATATCTTATGTATATCCTTCTGGATAGTTTAGCAAGCTAGCCGAGTTGCCTATGTTGCTAGTTTTCCACCCATAAGCTCATTTTGAAGTAGAATACCACCTATTTGAAACTCGGCTCTCGGCCGGTTTCAAATAGGTAGTTTTCTCTCTCCTCCGTAAAAATAGCCTGGCCCTCATTTATGTCCCATGCACACATTTAAGTCCTTCCAAGTGGCCTTCACTTTTCACACATTCAGACAGTTGGCTCCGCTGTCATCGCCATAATTCCTATTTATTGCCTGCACATGTGGCGCCCACGTGGGCCTGACGGTTTGCCTTTTGCACATCTCCACCAACGGTTACTTCTCTGGGCTCCGGGTCCGCTACCATCATTCATCCCATGTCCTTACCAAATGTGATAAAATTACCGGATCTGGATGTTCAGTCAATCTTAAGTTCATAATATGTATATACTTTCCAGAGTTTTTAAATGAAACTAACTTTTCAGGAAAGGCAGACATCACAGTGGTAAGAGTCCCAGACCCCAGGGTATTTATTTGTCAATGCTCTAACGGTCACTTTGCCTTGCAGGTTTCTAGAGTACGCTTCCAAACATGTCTGAAGCATTTGCATCCTCACCACCCAAAAGTCTAGAGTTACCTTCCATGACGGCTACTAGAGTGGCTGTTAAATCCAAAATAGAAAGGGCCTTGGAAAAGTTGCCCCTAACCATGAAGTTTGTGCAGGACAGTGTTATCATGGGCTCAAAGATCGAGTCTAAAGTTAAACACATTACCGACACCAGCGTCGGGACATGGCCAGAAATGTAGGCCTTAGTAAAAATGATGTACATCCAGTGATAGGCTAGAGATCAGCTGGCCATCAATGTCAGGGACTCCAGGATTCTTAAGGCGGCTTGTTTCCCATGCTCTGTACAATCTCCAGAGCTTATTCTGACAATGGCCGCTAATTACAACTCTTATGTTTGGGTTATTATGCTCACAACCACAGAACCCACCGGGTACCCTACTCCTTTGGTATCCCTCGACCCTGACACATTCCAAGCGGGTCTGGGGATCCCTCAATTTGACAAGCCTTCTATGGTTACAAGGTTAGATGCCTTGGACCAATTCACGCAGTTGGAGGAGGCCACTCGGATATACATGAACATTCACTGGCTCAAGGTTCTGAAAAGGGACCCTAAGAGGATGAAGATAGAAATTTCTAGGTCCAAGTTAAAAGAGAGCATTTAGATGGGAATGATAGCGTTGTCCCGGGTCTTTGGGCAGCCCTCTACCTGGGAATTAGCTCCATGGATGTATTACTTCCTCCTCGGGATCTCCACCAAGGGAGGGTACTTCGACTGGGCAGCTATAATTTCAAACCACGTCGACTCCCAGTTCCTCCAACTAGCCAGGAAAAATTAATTTTACATGACTTCTTATGTTTTCTGGGCCCTGGTGCAGTAGAGGCCCCAAGCCCATGGGCTACTTACAGACGACATGCTCAGGATTGGCCCGGGACAAAAGGCACCATGGGACCATTTTTCGTAGGTTCAATGGGAGGCCAACTTTCCAAGTTTTTGTCGAGTAAACGATGTGTTCATTTACTATCACCTACTGACACCCACCCGGAACATAGGATACCACCTATCCACAGAGGTGATGAATTTGGTCCAGGGCTATGGACATTATTACATCCAATTCAAACAACACACTTATATTAGGGTCACCAGCTTCTCCGGGAAACCCTACTTGTTACCCAAACACTGTGGGGACAAGATTGTTCTCTTGGAATACTGCAGGCAGATAATGGAGTTGCATGCACTCTTTGCCTTAAAGAAGGCAACCAATATTCCATTCCCAATCACCCGTGGGAACTACTCATGCAGCCTGGTCACTGTAAAAGAGGCAGATAATGAGCTTAAAAGCTACAACCTAGAAGAATTCTACTTGGCGTAGAATTTTTTTAATTTGCATGGCAAGATTGCAGCGGCACTTCCCCGGGCTTCAGAGCCTCATCACTACCATATAGAGGATTTCTTGGAAGATTGCTAGGATGATGTGGAGGTGCGGAGCCGGCACTACGTCAGGATGATGGCATGCATGATGGAAAGGTTAAAGCTCCAGAGGTTCCTAGAGAACTTCTCAGACGCCGACCTCATGATCGATCCCCAGTACAAGGAAAAGGGGATCGATACAATGGCCCTCCCACTAGTAAATTGGGATGCCCAAGAAGGGCCAACAATTATGGACTTCACCTGAGAGGTGGTCGAGCAAAGCCAATCATCCTTCAAGAAGGTGTGCCCTGGGAGTGCCCACCGAGCAGCCTAGCTAGTACCAAAATTAAATCTGGGGGATGGGACTTCTTCACAGGGAATAGATAAAGGAAAAGGAATAGATACAACCCCTCCTATGCAAGAAGTCCCCATAAAAGAACAAATAAAGCAATCAGTAGCAACCTCCCAACAAATGAGGGAGAAGTTAATAACATGGCTGGCCACCCGAGTACTCATGGCTAGGCCAATTTGTCCCCCTTCTTCCCTGTCGTTGGTAGCCTTAATGGTGAAGGCCACAGGGGTAGATCCAATGGAACAAGAAGAACTAAGGGATGTGGGGCCACCCTTAGTTACCCAAAGAAAGAAGAGGCTTAACCAAAATCCTAAGGTAGAGTCGGGGTTGGGTACGTCCCAGACCCTACAAGTAGAGATCCTCTCTTCTAGTTCCCCAGAGCCAGAAAGAGAAATAGAGCTTGCCAAAGTTCCATCCATTCCTCCCTCGCAGGAGGAATTTGATGATGTCTTTGCAACCGATGAGTTCGGGAACCTGTAGGGGGATACCAAACAAACAGAGGCAGAAGTCCCAGCTGTGGAATAGGAAGCTACAGAACAAGAGCCTACACAAGAGTAGGAGGAACAGATAGAAGAGGAAAAGGAAGTAGAGCCAGAGATCGCCTCCAAGGCTCTAGAAATGCAAAATCTGAGGGTGGACCAACAAAGGCAGAATGAACAAACGACATCTGCTGGGGGAACTGGACCTATGGAAATAACCATAACCCCAGCCACCACGTTCCAAGTGCCACTCCTAGGAGCGACCTTTGGGCAAGTAATTACCATGGACTAGACTTTAAATCTTGGCCCAATACCTCCACTATTGCCAAAGGATGTGCCGATAGAAAAGAAAACCCTGACAATAGATGCCGAGCAACAAGAGGAGAAACACAAAGAGGAAATCCCCGAAGAAGCCAACAGAAGTCCAGACAAAGTAATAGATACAGAGGACAAGGCTGAGATGGATGTTGCTGGGGAAGATATTACCGATAAAGGAGAAGACACAAGAAAAGGGATGGATGAGACCAACACCAGCAAGGAAGAACAGCCGCAGGGCACCGGAGAAGAACCAAGGGAATAGACTTTGGCAAATAAGCCAGCCCTGCCGCCTTAGTGGTTAGTAGAGAGTAGGAAAAGAAAGGCCCTATCCACTCCTAGAACTCCTCTCTCCCTGGCCAAAATGATGGCTCAGGTCCAGGCCCCACCAAAGGCCAAGAAAGCCTGGACGGTTCATACTCTTCAAACCGAGCTGGGCAGAGAAATAGTTGCCATTGTGGCGACGCCTCCCCTAGGCGCCGATGAAGAAACCATAGAACCCGAAGATTATAACATTGTAGAGGTATCACTGGGGAAGAGGGGAAAATAGGGCGAGGTGGACTTACTGAAGGAGGTAGCTAGGGCAGTGGAGGCCCGTTATGGAAAAGAGGCCCAAAGACTCAAAATAGAAAAGGAAAAAAATGCAAACCTTATGGGGTTGCTTATTGAGCTGGCTCGACCTATCAAGGCCGCTCCTCCAGAGGCTTCCACATCTGAAGATTGACTACCGCAGAGCGACATAAACTCCCTGTGAACAATGAAGAAGAAGGCCCAAGCGGTCGATGAGTGGGTCACTCTGCAAATAAGAAACACCCGACATTTCTTGGTATCCACCCTCCCAAACTTATATGTGGCCCAACATGTTCTGCACCAGGAAGAGACTCTCATTGACCTATGGGAGGGTGATATCAAAAATTATCAAGCATAGAAGGTAGAGCTTGAAGAACTCCTCGACCTGGGAGAGGAAATGGTTTCTGAATTTGGAATTTTGGAGGATGAATCATTTGATTTCGTAAGGACCCAACACTCCAGACTTGACCTCACATTGGAGGTAACCAAGAAACTGGTGGGGAATCTACATGAGAAGGTCAATGCAGTAAAATATTCTTTCAATTTATACAAGTCTTTTGTAGCAAAGACTTCTGGGGCTGACCCCCTCAGTACAGATACGTGCACGCCAGAGGTTTCAGTTTTGGGGAGTTTTGATGAAATGATGAAGTCCCGATATCAATCCCCAGAAGGAATATATGGTGCTCGAATGATGAGATTAACTCGTATGGTGCTTAGTGGCCACGACGCGACAAAAATGGCCAATGAATTTAAGGAGAATGTTTCAAACCTAGGGGAACAAATTGAGGTGGCTAAGTACCGAAGGGCCGACCTGAAAGATATCAACGAAGATGGCATCTCCTGCCTCCTCCAGGCTTTCAATGATAATAAAAAACCATAAGCTTTCTCCGGAGGCCGGAGAAAACCCAAACATTTGGTATTCTTTATTCTTTTGGGAATGTAAGTTCCCGGATCCCAGAGTCTCAGATCTCAAATTTTGTATTCTTTCAAGCGATCTATGTCCCGGTCCCTGAGGTCGACCAGTCACTTTCAGGAGTGGTTAATAAAGGCTGTCGGAAGGTGGTTGGCTACACCAAGAGGGTGTCGACTCAACAGTTGGTTTTCTGACAAGATGGTCTTCTCGAGGCATTATTCAGGGGTACACCTGGCGCATTGGAGACAGGGCGCTGCATTTCCCATTTATGAGGCATGTAGCCTCAATCCTCGGGGATATAATTTCTTCCTTCTCCTTCTTGGCTCTCTTTTCGAGGCTGATTCTGCCACTGTATATTCTTGTCTCATTCTTCTGACATGTCAGGCCTATTCTGTCTCAAGGTCTTTTGTAGGGTGGCGTAGGTAGTACCGGCCCCAGATATTATATTTTATTGAAACATGATGTTAAATAGGGTTAGGGTTAGGGTTAGGGTTAGAAGAAAATGTGTATAAATAGTAAGACCGGCCCATTTCCAAGGGTCGGCAAAATTGATGATTTGGCTGTCCATAGTAATAGAAAGGCGATCTTTTCATTCCGGTTGCAGAGCTCAATGCTCCATTGTTCCATTTTCAATAGTTAGACGCTCCCCTGGAGCCACCATTGTATCACACACCAGTGCTTGCTGGAAGAGACATTAATGAAGAAGGGAGAATTCATTGCAATGATGTTGTTGGAATTCATGCTTTTGAGTTAATGGTATTTTATGTTTCATGTTCTTTATGTCTTCTACTTTGATATGTCAAATAGATTAATGACCTCTTTTCCCTCGCTACTGATAAAATACTAGCTGATGGTGGTGTATTTCTTCAGTATTTAGTGCAGTATATCAGAGCATTATTGATGTCTTAAATGATTAAGCATAACTATAGTTAGATGAAGTACTTCTAACCCTGCAGGATCTTTTTCCATTTTATTTGCTAAGTGTAGAATGCTAGGGGAAACCTCACCTCACTGAATCTTTGGAGGGAACGAGTTGAATAAACTAGCTATCCCCCTCAAAAATAGTCACTTCTCCCAATCGAGCCCCGCACCATTGTGACCTGACACCCAGGTGCTTGAAGGCCCGGGGAATCTAACTTCCCCGGATAACCTTTGCAGGCAGAGTTGGCCAGTACCTCCGGTACTTGGTGACAACTTATGACTATTGGCAGACTCGGTCAGCAAAACCCCATCAACAGAATGATCATCAACAAATAGAATAAAATATTTCTCTCCAATATAGTTTGTTGTTCCAATTGGTCCACACACATCAGTATATACCAATTCCAAGACTTCATCAATATTGTAATTATTGCTTTTGAAACTAGTCTTTCTCATCTTTCTGATTAGACATTGTTTGCATATTGCTAACTCAGGTTTCTTCAAAATAAGAATACCTCTCACTCTCTTGTTCTTGCTTATGTTTACCGAATTATCAAAATTTACATCACACAACCTTTTATGTCATAACCAACTTTCTTCTACTTGTGCAATAAAGCATGAACCTTTAGTGAGATCAAGATAGAATAGATTACCTTTTTTTTTTCTGCCAACTCTGACTAGGTTCCATTTACCATCTAGGAGCTTGGCCTTACCATTCATGAATTCCACCTTAAAGCCAATGTTGTTAAGCTATGCTACACTGAGTATATTTCTCCTCAATCCTTCAACCCAATATGCATTATCACATTTGATTCCTTATGTCAGAACAATGCAACCTTTTCCCCTTACAGGGAAAGGTTCATCATTCCCAAAACTGACACTCCCACCATCATAGTGTTCAAGATGTTTAAACTTTGTCTTATCACCAGTCATGTGATGAGAACAACCACTATCAATTATCCATGTGTCATTTTTATTGATGTGTGAGAAAAGTACTATCTTTTCATCTTCTTCATCTAACTCATCCTTAACAACAATATAAACCATTTCTCCTTCTTCATCACTGTCAAAATCTTTAGCAATACAACAAGAATTCTTACCTTTATCCTTGTAGCTTTTGTAGTTCTTGAAATCTTTCTTACCCTTGAATTTGTTGAACTTTTTTTCATCTTTGTCTTCTTTGTTCGGACACTTTTTAGCAATGTGACCAACCTCATTGCATGAGAAACAAATCAATGGCATCTTTCCTCTGTATTTTCCTTTTGCAACTCTTCTTGCAAGTAGTGCTTCAATGATGTCAAGATCTTCATCATCAGATTCATCATCACTGTCACTTTCAATCTGCTTCCCTTTTGAGTATCTATCCTTCTTACCAAGGTTAAGTTTTTCTTTGAATGCAAACTCAAGATTTCTAGAGCTAGGAGAGTAATTGTCAAAGTTTTCCAGCTCAAAAGTTGTAAGCCTTCCCACTAATGTATCCAAATTTATATTGCACCTCATCTCTTGAATAATTGAAACTCTAATAGCATAGATAGGAAATAGAGTTCTTAGTACCTTGTTGACCACTGTTGTATCTTCAATTATTCCTCCTATAGCTCTGATGGCACTCATAATCTTCTTGATTCTGTCACTGTATCCTATAATGTCTTCTCCTTCTTTAATTTTCATTTGGTCAAATTTTCCTCTTAGAATTTTTGCTTTGGCTCTTCTTACATTTGCATCTCCTCCATGAATGTCCTATAATTTCTTCCACATATCATAGGATGTAGGGAAGTCCTTGAATTCATCAAACTCTAAGTAGTTGAGTGAACAATCTATGTCAATCATCATTATGTTGTAATTCTTCCATTCCATCTTCTGTTCCATAGTCATAGTCCCTGTTGGTTCCACATATTTGCTCTCCAAAAATTGTAGACCAAAATCACCAATAGTAGATAGATTTATCTTCATCAGCTCCTTCCATGCTAGGAAATTGTGTTTTTTTAGCTTAGGGATCTCCCTTCTATAAGACATCTTTGATCTTTAGCTTAGGCCTTGAAACCTTCTCTGAAAGAACTTGCAACTCTGATACCAATTGGTGTCAAAGTAATCTTTATAATATCCAATGCAATTATACTTTAGAGAATTAAGTGCAGAAATATAAAGCATAAAACAAATAACATATACACATGTGACACCAATATTTAATGTGGAAACCCAATATGGGAAAAACCACCAATGTAACTAGTTACTATTTTTCACTCTTTTGAAATGAGCCCTGTTAGGAGCCAACCCTGTTAAAGGTTACAATAACACACTATTAGGTGTGACCTTGTTAAAGGATTTAATCACCCTTTGAGGAGTAGACTTGTTAGAGGTCTTCAACACTTCAACATAGAAATGTTACCTTGTGAGAGGATTTACAAAAATATTGTTAAGTCTACTCTGTTAAGTGATTTTAGATCACTGCTACAATTTTTAGAAAGTAAAAATGAATTGAATTGTATGTATAAACAACTGTCTTTGCTGATTCAGATCTTTGTTCTGATTATAACTAGATCCTTTCTCATTAGATGTTCCATTATAGCTCTGAGTGATTAGTACTTAACCGGAATACTGTCTGATTTTGCCTTCACTCTTTATATCATAGAATTCCACACTTCTATTTTCTCTTCTTTTTTTCACCTCACTATTCACACATTCAATCCAAACTTGACCTTTCATTTATATGGTAAGGCCTATCAAGTCGGCTTGAATATACTTCTAATAATAATTCACAATTCAGTCGGCCTCATATAATAAATTGATTAAAGAATATAAATCACTGTTAGTCAGCTGCCACTGAATACCTGACCAAGACTGAAATGCCTGAGTGACTCAGTCAACACTGAACTTCCTTCAATGCCTGACTAAAATTGGTCAACAATGAATAACTCATTCTGTTTACCAACTGTGCTCGCTCTAAATGTAGACATTTGTGTAACATCACTAGATGGGTGTAAATACATGTGTAATATCAATGACAATACACAATTGAATAATTTTCTTCAACACTCTTAATGTTTTCTAACATTTTCTAACATTTCTACTATGGTTTCTAATGTTTTGTAAATATTTTCTAACATTTTCTAACATTCTACTATGGGTTTCTATCATTTCTAACATTTTCTAACATACTAAGTTACAATTTTATAACATTTTCTAACATTCTAATTATGGTTTTCTAATATTTTCTAATGTATACTACGTTACAATTTTTGAATAGTTTCTAATGTATACTAAGTTACAATTTTCTAATGTTTTCTAATGTATACTAAGTTACAATTTTCTAATATTTTCTAATGTATACTAAGTTACAATTTGCTAATATTTTCTAATGTATACAAGATACAATTTTTTAACATTTTCTAACATATTCTAACATTTATATTACAATTTTTAAATGTTTTCTAACATTTCTAACATTTTCAAACATTCTACTATGATTTTCTAACATACTACTATAATTTTCTAACATTTTCTAAAATTCAACTATCATTTTCTAACATTTCTACAAACTAAATATTATTTAAAATAAATAATTAACTAAAATAAATATAAAACATATAATTTATAATAAAAAATAAGAAATGCGTGTACCTGATACTACTAACAATCATAAGAGGTCGAAGAAGCTTGGGAAGTGCTGATGTCGTACTGGACGTCACTGGTTCGCTCTAAGCCCTGTGTCCACAAAATTTGCAATAGTCAATGGTGAAATTGAAATGGGTAGTCAAAAATTTATAAAAAAATCCGGTGAAATAATGGCTTCACATGAAGTACCCTACATGGGGTACTTTGTGCAAAGATCCCACTTCGCGCGAAGTACCCCACATAGGGTACTTCCCGCGAAGCCTATTAACCACTTCGCGCGAAGAGGGTACTTCACACGAAGTGATAAATTTTTTGTTTTGTTTTGGAAGTCCGAATTCCTTCATCCCAAAAAAAGGGACACACTATTGTGATTTTGCCCTTTAAGGGGATCTGTAATATGTTTAATGATTTGAATGTCTTAAAGGAATGTTTAAATATGTAATGTTTGAATGTCTTAGGGTTCAATGAAATTATTTTTAATTTACTTGAGGTTTGTAATGTTTATATGGTAATGCTTAATTTTAGATCTAATTCGGATGTATAGTTTGTACATACAACACATATATGCATATACACAAGCTATTTTGTTAATTCTATTTAATGTACATGCGCACACTTGCAATTTTTATCTTGATTCATACATCATCTATCATATTTATACATCATGACATCCAGTGGTTTAGAGCCTAGTGTACATTATGATAGTGACCATGCATCATGGGCATAATCTCAGGGTACTCCCTAGAGTAGGGAGAATCACATACAAGGGACTATTTCTAGGTTGCACGTCACTCTAGCTCAGCTAGGATAGACACTGCAAATTACCATTATCCTCCCCAATAGGGAGAGGTTGGAATCCATTCACACTGAGCTTAGGAGTATCATTCAGAAGGCTGAATCATACAACCCCTATGATGACACATCCATTGACACATTTTATTAGAGCTTAGCTAGTATAATATCAGGGATAGTTACATGGAGGATTGTTGACAAGGATGTTTTTTTGGCCAATGTTAAGGCCATTTTAAGCTGCTATCCTTGTGAGAGCTTAAAGAGTGAAAAATTGTAAGGAAGACCTCATAGCCCCCTTCATATATCCTATATGGTTGGAGACCCATCATATGTTGCCTTAAAAAGATAAGGTGCCACTCTATTTCTACAAATAATTGTATGTAGAATTCCATTTAGGGTATGATGTTGATTACACAGACTTTCCATGACATGCGGGTCAGGGGTGAGGCAGATTTGCAGATAAGTTCAAACAGTCTGATGTACCATAACCCCCTAGAAAGAGGGAATTTATGGGTCAAAACCTTTTGGTTCTTCCAAAGGTTTTGAGGCCCACACGTGAGTTGAAGAGTCTATGGATGAGGAGGCGTGCCTAGATATGTAGTCTAGCATTGCCTCGATCATGACTCAGGTTGACCAGTTGTCATCTGATCGCATGGGAAGGTACATGTTACGATCCTATACAATCCTATTCATTGATCAATCATATATCCTTTTTATGATCCTTACATCCACTACCAACTCCTCACGCTTGATGATATAGCATAAGAGCCCAAGGATCATTTGCACGTGATGAGCTCCATGTTAGTGAGTGATCTCCTTGATGCTTATTAGAGATATTCTATATTTCTAGGGGTCACTCTGAGTGAGATGCCTGCATTCATTCAACGAGTGGTTGGGAGATCCTCCACTTCTAGTGCCCATGGACATGGAGATGCACAAGCAAGTACTTCCAGACAGGAGGACATTTTGATACATCCTACAGCTCCATGATAGAGTATGGTTGATCCTACACCTCCAGAGGAGACACCTCCTCTAGAGAAGAAACATCCTCTATGATTTCAGACTGGATTCTCATCTCTTCTTATGGATGATGCCATTGATGTAGTGTCCTTACACTCTTCTGAGTTATCAGACATTGGATGTGCATTCCAGCAGACAGATCATGTAAGAAACCAAATTTTGATTTTCATTAAATAATTATATATATATATATATATATATATATATATATATATATGTAGAGCTATATATATACATATATGTATATATATACATATATGTATATATATACATATATATATATCTGTGTGTGTGCATATATACATGTGTGTGTATATATATATGTGTGTGTGTGTGTGTATAGACATCCAAAAATATTAATATTAAATTCCCTCTTATTCATCTAGCTATTTAATTTAATCAATTAAATAGTTTCATAGTTGGTATTTATCAATGATCAAATACTATTCTAATATATTTTATTTAAATACATTTGCCTCACAAAATCCCCTTTTTAATAAATTTATATTTATTAAAATTCCTCCATATTCCTTATTCTTCTAAACTATGATTTATTCAAATCTAATTTGAATTATAATCTAAACCCTAGCTAGGAACCTATTAATCCAATCTAGAAGCCTACCCTAAGCCTACCCCATTCCCACTCTACTCCCATCACCTCATTTCCTAAGCATATTTCCCTACCTCATTGTCCTCTGATCATACTTAAAGGGTGATTCCTAACCTTTTTAAGGATAATAGAATGCTCACCCACATGTGAGAATTCTCTCCAAAATGGGCACCCATTCCTCTTTAAGGCTATTTACTCCTTTGTCCCCCACTTGGAATTCTTGAGCCACTCAATATTTATTGCTATATTTGA
>MU225579.1:476225-502700 GCA_018584345.1 Thuja plicata | reverse complement strand
ACTTATATAAATTATATGGATATATATAATAATTATAATACATATTATTATTATTACATATATATCAATGTGTACTTGATAATTCAATAACAATGATTTTATCTAAACGAAGCTACATTCCTTAACAACAAGTAATAGGGTACAATGCTTGTTTAGCTCAGTCCGATGTTACTTGGAGTTTCATTGTTGTTTCTTGTTCTTTCATGGTTCTTTTAAATGATTTTATGTGCTAACACACTAACATCTCATGTTTGAACTTGTGTGCAATAGTTTTTGAAGTCTGAGATTTCCTTGTACATATTCTGGCATGACTGACAAGAACCATGTCCCTAAAACTCTTCTAACTTCTTGTCTGTTTCTTTCAATTTTGCCAAACACGTGGATCGACGTCTGTATTTTACACAGAGGCGTCTGTGCAAACTCCAATTCTATCTAAAATATCGTTTGGAATCTGCGCTGAACCAACATCTACGACCTGCATTGGCATCTCTACCTGGCATTGTTATTTGAGACTTTCCAAACATAATTGTTCATTTTTTTCAAGATTTATTATTTTTCCCACTGCATTTTGGTATTTAAGCATTCTATTTTTTTAGCAGAGATTGATTTTACAAACAGTTATTATGCCAAATTTTTGTTAAGGGAATGAATCTTGATAAATCATTAAAGAACACTAGCTTTTAGATATTTGGATAATCTCAAAATGACTAAATTTGGTCAAATTAAAGATTAAGAAAGAAGAAAAAATAACTTTGTTTGCTATTTTTGCTATGTTTTTTGAACTTGCTGATACAACAACATCTGCGAAAATGCCGATTCATGTTTCGGCGTCTGTGCAAATGATAGTTCAGAAACATCATCGATCGATATTTTCATTTCATGAATTGGCATCTCCGACTGGTATAACAATTTTCTAACTTTCTCTATTTTCTGGTTTATTTTCCTGCATTCTATCTTTTTTTGAGCTAAAACATAGAACCAACATTTGTGCCCTTAATCAGTGTCTGTGCTTGAACAGACTTTTGTTCATCATTTTGCTAACAACTTTTGAGTGGTTTTGTGATAACGCTTGTCAAAGGTTAAGGTTTTAAAAATACTAATCAGTTGTCTTGCAACACCGCTGGTCAAAGAAGTCAATTCAAAAATTACTCATGTTTTTCTTGCAGGTTGCCTCAAATCAACATCGACCAAATGATCGTGTTTGCAATAATTTTCTTAGGCACCTAGCATAATTAGGGAGATTTTATTGTATAATTCAAAGCAAGTGTTTGGGGATTATTCTCTCTTCCCCTTTAGGAAGATCAAAAACCTAGAAGCATTTTCTTTATGTTAAACAAATAAATCTTTGGGAACAAAAAAACTTGTGTTGCGTGTCTGTGGAGAAAATGATACTAGATAGGAGAGTATGCTCTTTTCCCCTTGTAGGAAAATTAGAAATCTAGACTCCTTTTTGTCGCCAATCCAATTTACTTTAACAAGTTAATCCTTTAGATGGACCTGCCGGTTGAGGAAAAAATCTCCCAGGAATGACCCACATGAGAACGAGGTGTAAGCCATGCCACTCTAACTCACATTAATCAAATTTACTCCTTGGGGTTAAAGCCTTGGGAGTTGATTGGAATTTGAGATTATAATAGGCTCTCGTCTAACTTAAGTGCGGCCTCATAGTTTCAATCATGTTTACATGACCACTTTTGTCAAGACGCTCTATGGGGCTATATGCCTGAATTGTTCTTGCACAGACATAGAGGATACAATCGAACAGATACCCTTACTAAACACTCTAAGCATAGAAGCTACCCGATTCACCTCTGAATGGTGATTTATTATAGTGTGAGGGGAGGGAAGAATCTCCCTCCAAGATCCCCATCATATGTGTCCCAAGGTATTGTGTTGTGAAAGAGATCTTCGTAGCATGACAACAATACCTAGAAAAAGGCAAAAACACGGGCGCCCTTTCGGGGGTGACACTGCTATGTGAGCTGAAGGACTACCAAGTAATGGGCCTATAATATTTCATACAAAGCCAACTCCTTAGGTATAATTGTTTGAAGAACATTGACAAATCCAAAAACACAAATGGAATACCCAACAAACAAAATTTGTCACTTGCTTGTAACCTTCAAAGTTGCTTTGTCCCTTGTCGGATTGTTTTCAGACCTATGCATGTTATTTTCTGATTTGATTGTGTTGAAATTGGTTCTTGCCATGGAACAAACTTATTGAAAATTAGAAAGAAATCAAGCCTTTTCTAGATCATCAAAAACAACATCCTTTTTCCAACTATCGTAAGCTTAAATTTTTTTCCAACATCTTGAAAATTTGACCTTTTATGAGATATGTCCTAAGAACTCCAATTTCTCATTTTAAATCAAAACCTTTCTCTATAGGACATGACCAAATCCAAGAAGCACAAGAAAGTGAAAACTGCATTGCCTCTTGTATACAAAGAACAAAAGAATATAACCAGAGAGGCTACCAAGTACCAACACATCATTGATTCAATCAACCAAGAAACCCTCGCACATGAGATATTTGACAAAGTGATATACAAAAAAAAGGTTGCTCGCTTCATGGGAAGATATCATCCAAATGCTACTTTCGTCAGATTTGGACAATATGACTAGCTGGTCTACCACAACAAACACACATTCTTCCTCTTCTTAAGCTCACTCAGCTTGCATTTATAGGACCTCCCTTAGGTTTTCATCTTTAGAAACACATCACACACATATATCCTAACATAATCCAATCAAATCCTAGTCAACCTAGCATCACCCAAACCATCATCTACAACAATCTTAATCACATCCTTCACTTGGTATTGTATCTCCATTTGAGTTTCTTAGAACCTACATCTTAATCAAACATTGTCCTTAAACTAAGCATTGTTTAGGATAATCCCCTTTGCCTTTACAACCTCACCACCTTGATCAAAATGTTGGTTCACATTGATAGAGAATCACATCCACTGAAGACCACAAGTCTATCTTAGGTAGAAAATCACATCCACTCGATCTTACACTAGGGAAAGAAACCCTTAATCCTTGCATACATCAAGTCATCCTTAGTCCTTAGGAGCATATCCATCATCCTAGACGCATCCTTATCCTAGCACCATCATCCTTAGCTTCCTAGGCACATCCTTGCATTACATCTTGCATATCATATCCCCTTAGGTAGTCATTTCATGCCACCTATTACATGATCCACTAAGAAGAAGAAGAACATGGACCCTAATCTTTCCGCTAGTTCATCTAATCCTATGATTGACAACACTAACGCCATGGTTACCTATGCACCTTATCCCAACAAAACAATTGAGCACATATGGGTAGATACTAATGAAACTCAAACCATGAGTACCATATAAACGTTTATCAATCACCCAGGACATGTCCACACGGTGAAAACCATGAGCAGATGTAACAACAATCAAGTACTCTTGGACATTCAACAACAAGGACTTCAACTCTTGCCTTGGATTATACCCACACTTGTCACACGACCTATGAAACTTCCAGGGGAACGTCCTCCTCCCACTAGAAATGAAGTTTTTGATCCACTTCAATGATCCCTACAGGTGGGAACTCTTATCGCACAAGTAGTCCAACCTTCCATCCCACCCTCCATCATGCACACGACACCTTCATCTACCTTAGGAGCCCCACCTCTTGATCCAACATTAGCAGCACAAGCAATACCCCCTATTGCTATGCAAGAACCTCCTCAGTTCATAGCCTCTCCACTTTTACAAATATTCCTGACATTTGTAGCACAATTTCAACCATCACCAGTCAGTACTCAACAAACCACCATTCCACCTATCCCCACTCAGCCCATTCAAAATATGCCACCTAGTTCGCAGCATCAAAGCACCCAAATCTCCATGCCTATTCCGCCTTTCTCTTCCACCACATACCCATAGTAGCAAACACACTTCACCACATGCATGCCACCTACCAACGCCTATAACCAACCCTTATTTTTGCAAGGGTCCACCTTCCCCGCTCCACTAGCAATGCAATCACAATGTATGCCAATAGTTTTTCCACAAATGCAAACCAATTCAAATCCTCCCATGCAACAACTGTCTATGAATCCCTTCACCATACCCCAAATTACCATTCAGAAACAACAACCCATCCAACAACAGTAGCAACCAATATAGCAAAAACAACCAATCCAACAACAACCTATCCAACAATAGAAACAACCAATCCAACAGTAACCAATCCAACAACAACCAATCCAACAGCAACAACCAATCTAGCAGCAACAACTAATCCAACAACAACCAATCCAACAACAACAACAATAGCAATCTATCCAGCAACCATCCCAACAACAACAACCACAACATAAAAGTACCAACCCATTCACATCCCAAGCACAAATCAACCCCTTCGCAGTTGCCCAACCCATCCTCCAAACTACCCAGCAGCTGTATAAGTTAAATTTGGCCTTGTTATTCAACCATACACTTCAACATAGTCCTTGTTCATCAACCACATACAAAAGTGAATATGAGTTATTCATCCTGCATGCTTGTATGATTTGACCTGTTGCCTTCTATCTAAATGGGGTTTCGAATAGCTCTCAGAATGAGAGTCTCACAACCATATACCAATCTAAGAATGAAGAATTTTTCTCCATGAATGCAATGCAATGCAATGCAAGATTAATCTAAGAATTGAAAGATGCAAGATTAATCTAAATGAATTTAAAATATGTCATGATTGCAATGCAATTAATCTAAGAAATTGACATTAATATATTGCAAAATGAGAGCTTTTAACTAGAAATGAGATGATGAAATGTAGCAACAATTCCTTATTCTAACAATGCATAAAAATAATTGGGGCTTTGAATGAGAAATGAGAGTCCTTTTATAGACTGAGAGTCCGCTCAGAATAGAAAGTTTCCTTTTTGAAATAAAACAAATAGAAAAGCCAGTTCAAATTAGCAAGCTTTCTTTAAAAGAAGACAATAAATTGTTTTCCCTTTTCTTTAACTGTTTTCTTTCTCTTTAAAGCACAATTAATTCAAAACTTCTATTTCTGAACTGTAGAGAAGATTTTTGAGAGAATATTTAATTAAATAAATAAAATACGACCCCATAAATGTGTTTATCTTAATTATTTGAATAATTAAATTCAATTATTGAAATGAGGATATTTATTTAATAATTAAATATTATTTAATTCCTTTTTATGTGTCTTAGCTAAAAGGGGTGAATTTAATTTAATTAAAGTGCTAGGACTTTATAATTAAATTAATTCAATCATAGGGTTTATTTAGCTAATTGATGGTTGATATTTAGAAATTAAATATAATGTATGATGAATGCAGATTTAGGGTTTTTTACATTTGACACTTAGGTCAAGTAGAGTCAGTCAAAACTCAGAATTGCCTAGTACAATAGGAATTTGATGATTCACAAGAATGACAAATGCAACAAAATCGGTTAGGGTTGCAAGATGCCAATTTTGGGGTGTTACATTTTCCCCTCTTTGAATTGATGTGCGAGCAACGCATTGATTCAAAGAATAGTCTGATGCTTGAAGCACAGAAGAATAGATTTTGCAAATTGATGATGCAAAGATCGATTGATGAAGATTTCAGAGCCATCTCCAGGATAGAGCTTGACTCTCCAAAGTCTAGGTTAGGTTGTCGAGACGCCGGTCAAGTAGAGTTTTCGAGGGTCATTTCTAGAACAAAGCTTGATCCTCAGGGATCCGAGTTAGATTTCCCTGATACCTAATAGATTAAGATTTTGAGAATCATCTCTAGAATGAAGCTTGATCCTCAGGGATCTGGGTTAGATTGCCCAGATACCCAATAGATTAAGATTTCAAGAATCATGTCCAAAACAAAGCTTGATCCTCAGGGATTCGGGTTAGATTGCCTAGATACCTAATAGATTAAGATTTTGAGAGTCATCTCCAGAATGAAGCTTGATCCTCAGGGATCTAAGTTAGACTGCTCAGATACCTAATAGATTGATATCTTTCAAAAGAATGTCCCCAGAATGAGGCTCAATCTTCAAGAGTCAGTATTAGATTGCCCCGATACTTGTCCATAAAAAGATAGTCAATAGAGATCTTTAGGACTATCTCCAGAATGAAGCTTAGTCCCCCAATATCTAGGTTAGATTGCCAAGACACTGGTTAAATTGAGTTTAAGAATAATCTCTAGAATGGAGCTTGATTTTCAGGAGTCAGGGTTAGATTTCCCCAATTCCTAATAGATGAGTTTTCAAGAATCATCTCTAGAACAAAGCTTGATCCTCAAGAATTTGAGTTAGATTGCTCAGATACTTAATAGATTGAGATTTTGACAATCATCTCCAGAACGGAGCTTGATCCTCAGGGATCTGGGTTAGATTGCCTCAATACATAATAGATGATGAGATGTACGGAACAAAGATGCCCTTAGTGATTGAAAGTTGTGGAACACCCAGTTTTGACTATGAGGTATGAAAAACTGCACATGCCCCAAGTGATGAGATGCCCCTAGGAATAAGGACTTTTGAATTTAGACTAGATTGATTGGAATAGATTCAATGATGTAATCATCTTGCCCCCTCGAGAGCGAAATGGAAAGATGACACGTCATATGATGATTGAGAGTGAGAAATCACAGATAGATGTTGAATTGGAGCTCAAGAACTCATAATAGATTATGGAAGAATCTGGAAGATCCAGAATCAATTTTGAGTGATTTTGAGGTCTGTTGACCAAGTTTGACTAGGCTTGACCAAAGTTGACCAGAGTTGACTAGAGTTGACTTTTGAGGAAAAAAGTCAAAGATTTGAGAAAATGTTGATTAGATATGATTCTAACAAGAAAGTGACGTCAAAAAGTCGACTGCTCAAGCGTCTAATTGTGTTAGTCCCAAACATTTTAAAATGTGATTTTGAGCTATATAGAAGTGTCAGATTTTAATTTCGAACATGAAAATGGATTTAGAGCGGTTGATATAGCCACTTTTGAAGAGTGAGCGTGAGGATCGAACACTTGGGCAGTTGGGATGAAGCCAGGACTCTGAAAAAGAACTCCCCAATATACAAATCCAAGAGAACACAATGAAGTAAACACCGAATTTCTGCCACAATGCAAGTCTAGAATGAAAATGCAATCTTATGCTAGAGACTTGCATTGTCTAGGACATGGTTGTGAGACCCATCGTATAATCATCATCATTGAGTATTTTTGGAACATTGGAGTTGATACAATCCTTACCGGTGCCATTGCGACCATAAGGATATGAATATGACTTTCATTGGATAAAATGTAGGAAACGAATGTAAGCACCAGGACACAAAAGGCAAGATGACCTGAACATTGTTTCCAGTTGATATTGCAAGAGTACATCAGTATCGAGGCATTCAAAGCCAAGATAACCATGAGTGCGATCGTGCGTAAACAAATAGAGCAATAATAGTCAAGGAGATAGTACCGACCTCACCATGGCGTACAAATAAACAAGATCGAGGGATGTGAGGCTTTTCCACCTTAATGCAAGAGCTCTTATCACATACACCCTATTTTTTTAACATTTTTGGATCATCGGGACTACACCAACAAGCAATAGACAAAGAAAATATCAATGAAATCTATGAGAACAGATAGCGTAGAAAGAAAGATTCAATCATAGTCAGCCAATTTCAATGTTTTTGAATATGTATGTTTATAGGGGTGTTGAAAAAACACCATTGTGCTTGTGAGTGCATTGTGTTTGATTGTTATCGATAGATGTTTACGTTTAAGATGTATGATGTGTGTTGAAAAACACAGATGTGTCCAAAGATAGTGTTGAGAAACACTATTTATGGTGGTGTTAAAAAACACTAGTTTGTGTTAGTAGCGAGTTGTCCTATAGAAGTGACAAGATTACTGACTCGAGTGTAAACCAAAGATGCGATCAGATTTGGGGACCCATGCTCCCAAGTAACGATGACTGACTTGATGGATGTTGTGAGGGAAAACTAGATCTGGTTGCCCCCAGGCATATGACACTGAATTAGTGTCAAATCTGGAGGGTTCACAAAGGAACCAAAGTGTCACGAAAGTGACCAAAAGATATGTACAAACTAAAGCAAAGAATCATCAAGACCGAGTATCGATAGATAGAGCATTTGAGAACAACTCCAATTGTAATGAATGTGAGCAATCTCAATAGTACAGTGACAGTAGACAAACAAAGTGAGAACCACTGGTGACTGACATGAGAGAGATTCTCAAGTGAAGAGATCGTAGTATGAGAGAGACATCAGTAGGCAGACGCAGTAAGAACCACTAGTGACTGATGTTAGGGAGATTCTCAAGAAGAGAGATTTTAGTGTAAGCAAAGTGATAGGAGGCAGATGCAGTGAGAACCACTGGTGAATGTCATGAAGTAGATCCCAAAAGGTGATAGGATAGTGCCCCCCTAGACTAGGAGGGTTTCTCCTAGAGTATGACTAGTTTCAATCTATGTAAGTTGGTGTCTTGACGGGAACTGAAAGCATGTGGAAAAGCAAATGCAAGTAGGAAAGCAGGAAAGCAACAAAGCAGGAAAGCACCTGCATAAAGCCAAGTGGTGTTGCGATAGATATAGCAATGCAGAACAAGAGGTGCATGTTTACTAGGTTTTCACCTTCTTGGAAGAAATTCTTTTTTTCTCTACCGTGACGCCTGTTGGCCAGGTTTTCATCAATGACACTTTTTTTTTTAATTTTTCTATTTTTTGTGTATTTTTTAAATTTTTTAAATTTTTTTGTATTTTTGGAATATATGATTTTTTTGGAGATACATCAAAGCACCTATTGCTAGGTTTTCACTAAAATGATCATTTTTTCAGAACTTTTTCATATTTTTAGAAATTTTTCAGGACTTTACTATATACATGAGCATACTAAAGATGTCTCAGCTATAGAACCGTTTGAGATGAAGAGTGTTTATGGGCTCCTTGAGTTGCTCCCCTTCAGTAGTAGAAATTTGGTAAGTGCCAAACCCAAACACATCAGTGAAAACATACAGACCAAGCCAATTTGGTTCAAATTTTCCCTTTTGGACCCAATGTTGTTGATTCTTAAGGTTCTCCCTCAGAACGAGGTCACCTAGTTGGAAGTCCCTTGGTCAAACCTTGTTGTTATAACTCTTGGAAATCCTTTTCTGATATGCTTTAAGGTGATCAAATGCCACTTTCCGACATTCATCAAGTAGTTCTAGCTCTTGTAGCTGAGATATTCTGTTATCATCATCAATAATGAGGCCTTTCAGAGAGACTCATAGAGAAGGAATCTCAACCTCAATTGGTAACACAACATCTGCTCCATAAACCAAAGCATAGGGTGTAGCCCCTATTGGTGTTCTTATGCTTGTCCTCTATGCCCAGAGAGATGGATTGATATGAAGATGCCAATCTCATCCAGATTTGTGAATTGTGTGATACAAGATTTTAAGGATTGTCTTGTTTGATGCTTCCGCCTGTCCATTACCCTGAGGATAATAGATGGAAGACCAATGCTGAGTAATTTTAAACTTAGACCATAGATCTGTCAAATCCTTATTTTTGAATTTCCCCCCATTATTAGTGATTATTGCTAAGGGTACACTCTACCTGCAGATGATGTAGTTGAGAATGAACATAGCTATTGATTTTCCATTGGCAACAGTGAGAGGGACTGCCTCCACCCACTTGGTAAAATAGTCTGTAGCTGTGATGATGAACTTATGTCCATTTGAGGATGAGGGATAAATATGACCCACCAAATCAAAGGCCCATTATTGAAATGGCCAGAAAGTAATGAAGGGAATAAGCTCCTTGGCTAGAGCATGAATCAGATTACCGTGTAGTTGACACTATTTGCTATTATTAGCAAACTATGTAGCTTCTTTTTCCATATCTGGCCAATAGTAACCAGCTCTAATAAGTTTACGGGCCAGTGTCAGGCCATTAGAGTGAGACCCATAGATGCCTTCATGCACCTCTACTAATGCATGCTTGGACTCATCGGGTTCTAAACACCTAAGGAGGGTACCGTCTAGACCGCGCCTATACAAGTCATTAGCAATGATGACAAACCAGGAAGCACTACGGATTAAATGAAATTTCTCATTCTGGGTGTAACTGTTCAAAACAATTTGGTCATGAAGGTAGGAAAAAATATGATGGTAGCGGGATGATTCATGTCCAATGATAGAACAAATCCTCTGGGACTCAGGGGAATCGTAGGCTGGGTGGCATAGTGTCTCCATTATGAATTCATGTCAGAAATCATTTTTTGGCATCTGTAGCATGGAAGAAAGAGTATCCATGGCATCTGCCACTTTATTATCTGCCCTTGAGACTTGTTGAAATGTGATATGAACAAAATAATTTTTGAGGTTGTCAACCAACCATTTATAAGGCACCACCTTGTCATCTTTTGTTTGATAGATATTATTTACTTGATTGATGACTAATTATGAGTCTCCAAGGACATTGAGCTCGTCCACTCGCCACTCAAGGGAAATATTCATACCATTGATCAAGGCTTTGTACTTGTTGATATTGTTTGTACAAGGAAACAACATCTTGTATGCTTTTGGTAAAGAGTACCTTTAAGGTGTGATGAACAAGATCCCAGGACCTGACCCCTATTGGGTAAATGAACCATCAAAGAACATAGTCCAGGTTTGATGTGTGAGAAGTAATATGGAGTCATCTGGGAATTCAATGTTCAATGGTTGTTGATCTACTAGAGGTGCTTCCGCCAACTGATCTGCAATTGCTTGCCGCTTGATGACTTTTATTTCTACATACTCAATATAAAATTCACTGAGAAGCATGAACCATTTAGCTAGTCTACCTGTGAGGGTAGCTTTACTGAGAAAATATCTTAGAGGAGAAATCTTAGTGATAAGGCATGTAGCATGAGCCAACATGTAGTGTCACAGTTTTTGTGAAGCAAATACCACTGCGAGGCAAGCCTTCTCTATTACAGAGTAGTTTGTTTCATATGAGACCAGAGTTCTACTAATGTAGTAGATAGCCATTTCTTTGTTGTTCTGATCTTCTTGGAATAATAGGACACCTAGTAATGTATCCATAGCAGAGATGTAAAGTATAAGCGACTTCCCATGAATAGGAGACATCAATATTGGTGGGTTCGCAAGATATTGTTTGATTTGTGTAAATCCCTCATCACATTCCTTTCTCCATTGGTAAGTCACACCCTTGTGTAAAGTCTTGGTGAATGGTTGTGACTTGTCTGCCAGTTGTGAGATGAAGCACCAGATAGACTGTAACCAGCCCTGAAGTTCTCTCATTTGTCTGATATTCTTTGGTGGTGGTATTTCCATGATAGCCTAAACTTTCTCAGGATCCACTTCTATGCCTTTTGCAGAAATGATATAACCAAGCAGTTTTCTAGATGTTACACCAAATGCACATTTCTTAGGATTGAGCCTCAGACTGAACTATTCCATGCGATCTAGTATAGGACCTAGATCTGCAAGGTGTTTCTCTCGTTGCATGCTCTTAGCTAAAGTGTCATCAATATAATGTTCCATTTTTTATGCATCATGTCATGAAATATGGTGGTGACAACTCTCTAATATGTAGCACCAACATTTTTGAGTCCAAAGGGCATGGCATTCCAATAGAAAGTGCCCCATGCACATGTAAAAGAAGTTTTCTCTTGGTCCTCTGGCGCGATCTTTATCTGGTTGTAGCCAGAGAAACCATCCATTAGTGAGTACATTTCATATCCTGCTATAATATCTATAATCATATCAATATTGGGTAATGGAAAGTCATCCTTAGGACATGCCTTATTTAAGTCTCTGAAGTCTGTGCATACTTGGATAGATTTGTCATGTTTTGACATTGGAACAATGTTAGAGATCCATTCTGCATAGTCAATATCTCTGATAAACACTACCTTAAGAAGTTTCTCCAATTCATCTTTGACAAGTAGAGCTATATGTGGATGCATTTTCTGGAGATTTTGTTTGATAGACTTGACGCCTAGTGCAATGGAAAAATGGTGCATGATTAGATTAGGATCTAATCCTGGCATGTCTGAATATTTCCATGCAAAGTTTATCTTTTTACTCTGGAAGAATGTAATGAATTCTTCTCTTTTTGTCTCAGATAATGATTGTGCCAAATGAATGATCTGAGGTTCATCTTCAGTACCCAAGTTGACTAGTTGAGTTGGTTCAATTAGCATAGATAATCGTTCCTAGAAATGACTCAGAAGCGTATCAAGTATCTCATCCTCAGGTGCCTCAGAGAGGTTTTTACCCTTGGATACGTCCTTTATGTTGACCTTTTTAGGCTCTAACACTTCCATAATGTGGTTTTCACCATCATAGCACCAATTTTTTCTTCTTTTGATTTTGTGACTGAGATAATTGATATTAGCCTCAGTCATGTTGACACTTTCTTCACTAGTGGAGGACATTATAGGTTCAACAGTATTGAGGTAACATGCAAGAGCCTAGTTGTTCTAGAACATAAGGACTTAATTAGATAAGGAGGGAGAGTTCTAGTCTATAAGCTCACTATGGTAGAGTGAAAGAGAAGTGATGGGTTCAAGTGTGTTCATGGTATAATCATCAAAATCACAGACAAGCAAGTCGAGACCTAGAGCAATCTCATGCAAAGATGTAGTTGAATTCCTTTTACTCCTAGCGACCGTAGTAGATGACACATTAATACTAATGGAATCATACTCGTTTGACCTTTTACAAGACCTTTCACCTACTTTGAGAAGGTTTTCATATGTATCTACTATTACTATATCCATGTCAAAGGGAGTGCTTGAAAAATGTCAAACTCTTAATCATGAGAGTCTGTTTCATCATTAGGCATCATATCAAGAATATGAGTGAAATCAACTCTTTGTCCCCAATTTGGATGAGTCCTACCTAAAACTTCTACTATGGTCAGATGAGTGCCTTTTGACCTAGGTACCTTATCAGTGTTTGCAACATCATCCGCTTCTTTTTTAGTGAGAAGTGGCTGGGATTCTGGTTCAAACTGCTCTTTAAAGTGTGGTGGTATGTACAAATCACCTTGATGACCTAGATTTATAGTTTGCATTTATTTCCACTTCTCATAGGTTAATGGTGCAAGTGAAGTGGTGTCATGAAAATCACTGTTAGTCTCGACTATACTAACACACAGTATGAAATCATCTGGCTCAGCAAAGAATGCTTCCAGGTCTGGAGGAATGGGACAAGGGAAGTAATCCTCGTCAAAGCTGTCTTCGAACTCTTCAATTTTGGATGTATCTTCAGGTGATGGTTATTGATATGTGTGAGATACAAATTTGTTTATCCCCAATTGAAATGTGATCTTCTTGAAGCCTATACCTGTAGAGTCACGTGTCCATCGACCAATAGCTTCAAGAGGTGCAATCAATCCTTTATGATTCGTACCTATGGGACATTCCCTTTGTAACCAAAGCATTGCATAATAGTTAGACCCTTGCCATACTATTGAGGTTTTATGTCATAAGGTGTAGTGGTTTTCTCAGAGGTGTTTTCTCCTTTATAGATCTAAGCTTTGATAGCCCCATTTTCAGCTTCTTCTTCTAATGGTACTGTGGCCTATACAAAGGTACCACCATATTTTGTTTGGGGAGGAATTGCAGAAGGTTTAGTGTGATCAGGAGGTATCCCAAAAGAACGTAGAGATGAAGGTAGAGATGTAATAGATAGCACAGGTTCAATCTGATACCCTCCCATGTTAGTTTCCTTGAGTGTCAGACCCTTTTCCATTTCCTTTAGTTTAGTCTTGAAGAACTCAGTAGACTCTCTATTGGTAGGAAAAACGATGTCAGCAGATTTTGTGAGGGTGTTGCAATCATAGCATGTATTAGCAGGTACAGTCACTTTAGATCCTTGGAAAGGGAACTTAATGCACTGATGGTATGTTGAAGGGATAGCCTACATTTCATGGATCCATGTCCTTCCCAACAGAATATTGTATGCTAAAGGAATGTCAAGCACTTGACAAATAACATCTCTTTCAATAGGGCCGACTCTGATAGGTAATACAACTAGCCCCTTAGATTTTAGTTCTTCTTCATCATAGGCTTTAATAGTAATATTTTTGTGGGCATCTATGTAGTCTTTTCCATAGCCTAACTAAGTAAGGAAGCTTGCAGAGCAAGTTTTGAGGCCAATGCCATTATCTACGAGAACACGATGAATGCACTTTGGACCAATCATGACTTAAATGTGCAAGGGGTTGTTGTGTGGATGAATCAAAGAATGGTCATCTTCCTTAGAGAAAGATAGGTAATGGGAGGAGGTCAAGTGACCTACCATAGATTAAAACTAGTCGAGATCGAGATCTTTTGGGATATTTTCCTTGGTGAGGGCTTTGTCAAGGATCTCCCTGTGAGCAGGGGAGATTTTCAACAGCTCAAAGATGGTGATCTGAGCATTAGTACGTTGTAATTGATCTAGAATGTTGTGATTAGAAGCATTAGATGAGGGACCTAATTTTGGATTCTTGTTGGCAGAGCCAACATGAGCTTTGTCTGTAGGTTGTGTAGGTATAGACGTAGAAGGCTCAGGGCCTTTGAGAATGATCTTAGCACAAGATCGAGTAACAATGTTTGCACTGACCTGAGACTATTCTTGTTTGGAGGGCTAAGGTGTAGACCCTTGCAAGATGAAAGGAGTTTTGGGCTTGGGAATATCTTCCCTTCCCTTGAGAATGACAATGTTATAGTATGCAATATCAACAGGCTCAACCATATTAATGACATTGTCATTATTGGTGTATGTATAGTTGACCTTGGCATTAGTACTTTTGGCTTTGGATGACTCAACTTTTCCATGAGGAGGAAATGGGTCTTTAAAAGCTTGGTGATTTGAGTTCTTGTTGTGACCTCCCATAGCAATAACCTCACTATCGATGAGATCCTGGATTTTATGCCGTTCTTTAAGACAAGTAGCCGTTTTATGACCTTTGTTTGGTGAAAATCACAATAAGCAGATTCATTCCACCAAGAGGGTCTTGGTAGCAGATCATAAGGTCGTGAATTATCTAGTGGAGTAAGTAAATGGTTGTCCAAGAGAGTCTTGTAGACCGCATCAAGAGGTTCTCCTAAAGGAGTGAATTCACACTTGGGTCTAGGAGCCCAAGGTTTAGAGTTTGAAAAATGTGAAGTACTCAATTTGGATTCTGTCACAGCCTATTCATTGGCTTTGGATGCCTGCATTGTGGTAGTGAGATTAAAAGAAGCCTTTGAAGGCTTGGGAGTTACATTGTCTACAACTCCATCATTCACAACATTCTAGTTCTTGATGGGAAATTTGGGTTTATCTTTGCTTGAGGAGGAAGACCCTTGTTTATTCTCCTTATGTAAGGTCAACTCTCCTTTCTTAACCATAAACATCTCAATTCTCACAGCTTGCTTAATCATGTCATCAAAGGTTAAAGGTCCTTAGAGCTGTACTTGATACCCAAAGTTGGGAAGAATATTGTCGAGAAAGATGTCCAACTTTTTAGATACGAGTATTTTGCGAGAATATCTTGTATAAAGTTGTCTCCATCATTGGAGAAATGTTAAGAAGGATTCCCCATGATTTTTTTTCAAGTTGCAAAGATCTCGGATGTGAACCAAATGTTGGATGTTGTGAGAATAGTGTTGTAGAAACAAATTGGCAATTTCATCAAATTTTTTGATGCAAGTTGGTAGTCTAGAGAACCATTCCATAGCTGACCCTCCCAAACTACATGGGAAGAGACGCATGAGGTAGGTTGGATCATGTATGAAGTCCATAGAGAGAGAACCAAACTCTCTCAAATGATCTTGGGGATCAGATGTACCCAAGTATTTATCATATTTGGGAAGTTAAAATCCTTTAGGAAAAGGAGGCATGCATAGACTCTTATCAAACGGGAATGGACAAATGCTTTCCAACGTGAAGTATGTAGCAGGTTTTTCTTTATCCTTCATGAGTTAAATAATTTGTTCTTGCATACTTTGGACTTGTTTTTGTAACTTGGAGTTTTTAGTCTCTTCCTCTTTAGTGACTAGGGTCTCTACATTGTAGTTGGAGGGTAACTTAGCCCCTTGATTGGCTAGTTCGAGAAGGCATTTCTCTTTTTCCCCAGATAGGAGAATTTCCATCATCCTACAGAAATATTTATTGGCATGAGCATTCACAATATCTACTTGGCTTATTTCCATTTCCTCATCATTGAGGAAGTCTTGAAAATGGAATTTACCCCTAGTTTTAGAGAGATCATCTCTGCTATGTTCCCCTGATTGGTCATGATCTACCATCTTGCTAGAATACAAGTGTTCAGTGTGTAAAGACTCAGTATAAGAAGGTTGAGTGTTTTCATAATTTGGATCCTCTTGGAACAAAGGGTTTTGAACCTGACTAAAATCCACTGGAAATGATTGTTTGACGTAAGGTTGAAGTACCAGAGAGGGAG
The DNA here is from genome assembly GCA_018584345.1 of Thuja plicata. Taxonomy (NCBI): domain Eukaryota; kingdom Viridiplantae; phylum Streptophyta; class Pinopsida; order Cupressales; family Cupressaceae; genus Thuja; species Thuja plicata. Next base: position 486,263 of record MU225579.1, on the reverse strand, counting down.
ATCAAGATGATTCCTCATTAGATGTAGCCGACAATGGTGTGGAAATAATAGATTCTTTGTGATTTATTGAAGGGAATATTTTTCCACTTCGAGTTGTAACAGTCATAGGCAAAGATTGTACAAGGGATGTGAACTAGGACCACACTTGAAACTGTCTCAAAGTAAATGCACAGAAAGTGCCAGAAGGTGAAGTATCCTTGGTACAAATCATAAAAAATGAGGCTAGAATAGCCAAGAGATGACTATTGTGACACAAGGTATGATGACACAGTAGAAATAGACTAAAAGATATGAGAAAAGACCAGTTTAAGAAAGAATCACGTAATTCTCAACCCAAGAAACCAAGTTGTGGACTGTGTGCAGATAGAAGGCAGACAAACAGACCCAGAACAGAGACCAGATTTAGCAGAAAGACACTAGATAGATAGGAAATTGCTCACTATTTTAACAAAATGTTTTAGACTCGTGCGAAGAAGCACGTTCTCACGTGAAGATTCTCATAGGCTCACGTGAAACTATGCAGTCACGCACGAAATAGAATGACAGTCTGGTGAATAAAAGTGACCAACTGGTGAATAAAATGATAGCAAGATTGAAAAATGTCACATGATGATTGCTAGTGTGCCGTGTGAAGTTTCTCAGATAATTATGGGAAGATGGCAGAATTTCGCGTGAGACTTGGCAATTTTGACTAATGAAATTCTATAGAATCAGACAGTGAAGACTAGATTGCATTTTTTGAGATTAGATCATGCTATTTTTTGATAGAGAGTTCAAGTTACAGATTATTTTGGACATGTTCAAGTTTGACAGTTTGTGTAATTTGACGTTTGTTTTGATTGTTTAAATGATACACCCACACAAAACACATTAAGTAGAATGTTTGTAGTACCAGAACAAACACATCACAATCCTAGGATAGCTATGGTAGTATATGTTGAATCCCCACTTGAGCCAAAGTTTAGCTACACCTACTCATAGCGGACAACTTAGAAGCTTAGAGGTATGAGCTCCTCCTTACATGTGCACTCACTTCTTAGGTACACCAAGCTTTGAATTCTAAAGGAATTTCTTCCCAAAGGGCTGTTGTCTCTACTAAGAGCTGTAAAAGTGTGGGGCATCTTAGTTGGTCTTTGACCTTCCACACCAATAGATAGAGGGGTTTTGGATACTATAACAATAGTTTGTAGAAAGGACATCCATTCAGGTAGTTGTAAGGACATCCATTCAGGTAGTTGTGATCAAGTCATTTTCCCAATAAAGGGGGCTCTCCCAATCTTTCAAAGCAAGGCTTTCACCTTAACAATGTCGGGACTTTAATGCACCACTAGGGTACTGGAGGAGATTTTGGTTGCCACAATGAATTCACACCTATCTATTATGAGATTAATCACTATGAAATTTTTTATATACTGGTTCGAAAGGGCTTGGCTTTAGCCTGTTACCGATTGGGCATCCACTCTCACTGGCTCTGCTAAAGCACTTGGGAGGTAGCCACTCTAGAAGAATCATATGAATTTCTCTTACACCCAAGATCCATAAAGGGGAGGGGAGAGGATATGTTCATATAGTTCTTGGAATTACAAACTAGAAAACACTTCAATCACGCAAGATAATGATTCATTTTAAGCACCAACCGAAGTGTGTTCTAACTACTAAAAATAGACATAAGAGGTTTGTGAAAACACGTAGGTCTTCAACAAGCATCATGTAGTAAAAAAATTAGTAGTTTGTAATTTCTTTCTTCATTTCAGCATTCTGCAAACCATCGTTAATATATTTTAGAGATAAAACCAGAAAAACACAGTCAACAACAACCAAAAACCATTAGTGGTCAGAAATCAGCAGAAACAAAGATATCAAAAACTGCAATTTAAAAATCACTGGTGTCAAATGTCGCACGAAGAAGTATTATGATCCATGCAAAGAAACCCTGATACGTGCATGAAGAAATGCATATACTTGCAAAAATTTGCACGGTTATGCGAGAAAGTTCATGCAAATTTTCATTATAGAGTCGTACGGACGAAAACCAGAATTGATCAAAAAAAGTGTAGAATGAGTCCAGAAAGTAATTTGTCAAGCCCCATGGTGGGTGCCAAAAATGTATATGTTAAATTTGGCCTTGTTATTCAACCATACACTTCAACATAGTCCTTGTTCATCAGCCACATACATAAGTGAATATGAGTTATTCATCCTGCATGCTTGCATGATTCGACCTATTTCCTTCTATCTAGATGGTGTTTCGAATAGCTCTCAGAATGAGAGTCTCACAACCATAGACCAATCTAAGAATGCAGGATTTTTCCCTATGAATGCAATGCAATGCAAGATTAATCTAAGATTTGAAAGATGCAAGATTAATCTAAATGAATTTAAACTATGTCATGATTGCAATGCAATTAATCTAAGAAATTGACATTAATCTATTACAAAATGAGAGCTTTTAACTAGAAATGAGATAATGAAATGTAGCAGCAATTCCTTATTCTAACAATGCATAAAAATAACTGGGGCTTTGAATGAGAAATGAGAGTCCTTTTATAGACTGTGAGTTTGCTCAGAATAGAAAGTTTCTTTTTTGAAATAAAATAGATAGAAAAGCCAGTTCAAATTAGCAAGCTTTCTTTAAAAGAATACAATAAATTGTTTTCCCTTTGCTTTAACTGTTTTATTTCTTTGATTTTAACTGTTTTCTTTCTCTTTAAAGCACAATTAATTTAAAACTTCTATTTCTGAATTGGAGAGAAGATTTTTGAGAGAATATCTAATTAAATAAATAAAATATGACCTCGTAAATGTGTTTTTCTCAATTATTTGAATAATTAAATTCAATTATTGAAATAAGGATTTATATTTAATAATTAAATATTATTTAATTCCTTTTTATGTGTCTTAGCTAAAATGGGTAAATTTAATTTAATTAAAGTGCTAGGACTTTATAGTTAAATTAATTCAATCATAGGGTTTATTTAGCTAATTGATGGTTGATATTTAGGAATTAAATATAATGTATGATTAATGCAGATTTAGGATTTTTTACATTTGACACTTAGGTCAAGTAGAGTTAGTCAAAACTCAGAATTGCCTAGTACAATAGGACTTTGATGATTCAAAAGAATGACAAATGCAACATAATTGGTTAGGGTTGCAAGATGCCAATTTTGGTGTGTTACACTTATGGCTTCAATGGTAAATTCTACCTTATTATCTTTTAGCTTATCTCTTCACCCTCCTTTTCGGTTCTAGTTAATGGCTACCCCTCAGCTTTCTTCAATGCTTCTAGGGGCTTGAGACAAGGGGACCCCCTGTCCCCTATTCTCTTCATTATATTGGCAGATTACTTTGGCAGATCGATCTCAACTCAAAAGATTGCTAGTGAGTTGAAAGGTATTAAGCCATCCTCTAGTCAATCCATTTTCTCTCATCAAAAATTTGTTGATGATACCATCTTTGGTGGGGAAGCCTCAATGAATGAGGCTAGGGTGGTTAGAAATATTTTGGATTCTTACATTAAAGCCATTGGCCAATCAATCAATTGGAACATGAGTTCTTTATTCTTTATCAATACTCATGAGGCCAGACAAAGGAGAATGGTGTAAATTCTTGGTTGTGGTATTGGTTCCCTTCCTTCCACCTACTTGGGCCTCCCTCTTGGAGCTAAACCCCCAAAAGAGTTCTGGAACAAACTAGTTGATAGATTTAATAGAAAATTGGTTAGGTGGAAGGGCATCACTCTCAGTCAAGCAGGCAAGATCCAACTAGTTAAGTCCACTTTATAAAACCTCCCCACCTACACCCTTCGCCTATTCTCCATCCTAGCTAAAGTGGCGGAAGCCCAGGAGAAAATTCAAAAAATATTTTTGTGGACAAGAGGTGAAGAGAATAAAAACATCCCTCTAATTGCATGGGAAAAAGTTTGTCTTCCCAAAAGGGAAGGAGGTCTAGGAATTAGAAGGTTAAGGCCCTTTAATAAGGTGCTTCAAGGTAAAAAAATATGGAGGATATTTCTTGGGAAAGGGGAATGGTGTGATTTCTCTGAGGAAAAATACCTGCCCAATGCCTCTCTGAATGAATTCTTTCAGAGTGAAGAAATCCCGAAAGGGTCCTATATCCGGAATGGTCTTCTTAATGCTAAAGAGCTAGCTAAGTCTAAAGCAAAATTGAAAATTGGTAACGGTCATAGTATTAGCTTCTAGAATGAAAATTGGCTCATGACTAAGGCCCTAAAAGACATCAATAATTTAAATCAATGGAAGGAGGTCTGTGTAATACCCTCTCATATGACTGCTATTATTTTAGATTTGGACACTTTGACATGGACTATATGATTTCAGTTGTTTACACTTTGATAAGCCTAGATAGATGTTTTAGTATATGTATTTATGATTACTGTCTTTATGAAAATAATTATTTATCTTCTACTTGCATACGAAATAAGAGACAGAATTCTAATCTTTCCCACTTATGATGCTATATTTTGACTAATGTGTTTACATGAATTACCTATGATGCTTTATGCTTGCATATATGTCTGATGTGTTTTCATGACCCAGGACAAAGTCATAGTTACTCACTTAGCTGAGGTCCACATGATGTATCAATCCTGGTCATCTATTTGCAATGTCTTATATATGTATATATGTTTCCGGAAGGGTTTAGGGTTTGGTTCTAACCCGAGGTTGTCCCTAGAGGATGTTCAAACTTGCACAATACTTGATTTTCATTTGGTGTTATGTTTATGATCCTTTGGATACTTATCATAAGTTTTGGATGGTTTGGGAACCCTGATTAGGGTTAGGGTTGTTTCATGTACCCTAGAGACCTTGTGTAAATTTCTTTACGTTCCATATGGATGTTATGAAATCTTGATGACATGTAACTGATTAAATGTTTGATAATGTTAAGTTGAAGATGATGCAAAACATTAAAGAAGTTAATGATTTGTATTGTCATTGATGTCAACTTGATATAATCTGTACGGTCATGTACATAATGCCAAAGACATTAGAGAATCAATGGAACAATGATTATGATTTTAGCAATGCATAAAAGTCAAGTATTCACTAAGTGACAGAAAACACCGACGGAGTGCACACCATCGATAAAGACAGAGAAAAAGGTCACAGTGATACCCGACGAGTAGAAGAAAGTGTTTCCTAATGAAGCAGAATCAGAGGATGCCCGAAAAAAAAGAGACAGTGTTGCCCGACGGATGGAGATCCTGAAGCTAACTAGAGTTACACCGACAGAACTGGCAGTTGTCACCGACGATGAACTTCAGAATTGACCGACAAAATAGAGAGTTCAGAAAATGACAAAATATCTAGCTGGCAGAGATTAAGGATATTCTTAACTGGTTGTTTTATTTGTTTTATTTGACCATAGTTAAGTAATTGATTTAAAGATGATTTATACAGTTGGTAAAAAGATAACTACGAGATAAATCAGGAGTTAAAGCCATAAATCAAATTGGCTGGATTGTTTTTCACGCCAAGAATCAAGAATCAAGAATTAAGGAATATCATGTATATATAAGAGACAAGAATAATTCATTTTCGTAAGTCATCAAATACAGAAAAGGGGAGTGAATAGAAAGAGGATGCTAAAGAGAAACTAGTGAAGGATAAACATCATATAGTCCTGATCAATCAAGTTGAGGGAGAGCTAAAGAATTCTATAGACACCGACGAACAGTGAAGCACAACATCACAGAGAAAAAAATATGGAGCAAAAGGAATTGAATTGATACATTGATTAGGGAGGTATTGTACTTAAATAGATCTAAAAATCTACAATTCAAAGTTGCATTAGAAATAGGTCATAGTGTTTCAGTTTAACCATTGAAGCATCAAGTCTCTTAACAGAGTAGGACTTAATAGTCTTCTATAATTGAGGTATATCCTAACAGATTGCCAAAAAGTTTGATTCATGAAAGTATCATTGAATTTGCATAAAGCCTATTGACAGCCTAAGAAGAAGGTTGATTCAAAGATGGTAGCAAGATTTACCTAAAGCCTATTGACAGTCTAAGAAGGAGGCTGATTCAAGGATGGTAGCAAAATAGATGCCATATACTAAGTGACAACCTATATGTACAAAATCCTCTAACAAGGTCGCACTTAACAATGTGTTTGTAACCTTTAATAGGGTTGGCTCCTAACAGGGCTCACTTCAGAAGAGTGAAAATTTGGGGTACCGGTCCCAGTGGTTTTTTTCCTTAATAGGGTTTCCACATGAAAATCTATGTGTTATGTGTGTATGGTTTATTACTTTATTGTTTTACATTTCACATATGCATTTCTAGATTGATTGGTATACTCTGCATATTTACTAAGTATTGGTAAATAAGTTTTACTTCTTATCGGTAATCAAGGAGAATAAGGACAGACAAGGTAAACCGACAGACAGTTAATTATTTCAAGGCATGCATCTTGTAGGGACTTAATAATCTGAGATGTATTGATTGGTGGATTAAAGTTTAAAGGATAAAGTTTGAGGCCACTGATTCACCCCCCCTCTCAGTTATTACTAACAATTGGTATCAGAGCTTGTGTGCTTTGAAGGAAGGTTTCAAGACCTAAGTAAAGATCACAAGATGAACAAACAAGATGTGCCCAAGTTGAACAAAGACAAATTTTCTTCATGGCAAAGCAGGATAAGAATCTACTTATCAGGTATTGGCAATGATATTACTCAATACTTAGATACTGAATATGTGTTTCCTACAGGACCATTGATAGTATATCAATTAAGAGTGAAGCCTGAGCATAACTGCATGGTTATAGAGCTTTCTTCCTCACTCTCTGATGCTGAATTTGAAGATGTCAGGGATTGAAAAATTGCAAAGAAAATGTGGGACAAACTGAAGCTTGTACATGGAGGTGATACAAATGTTCTGAGAGCCAAGGCAGAAAGCCTTAGAGGAAAATTTGATGATCTTAGAATGAAAAAAGGTGAAAACATCACACAGTACAACACAAGAATAAAAGAAGTAGTCAATGCTATATGAGGTGTTGGAGGTACACTTCAAGAGGAGACAGTGGTAAGTAAAATCTTAAGAACCTTATTGCCTATATATGCTATTAGAGTTTCTTCTATTCAAGAAATGAGAGTAGTAGAAAATAATACAATTACTCTTGATAGCCTAATTGGTAGACTGATTTCATTTGAGATGAATAACTTTGAAAATAGTGTCTTACCAAGTTTAGAGTCTGCATTTAAGTCTTCTGTGAAAATAAGCAAATCCAATCATAGATGCTCATCTAGAAGGGACAGTGAAAGTGAAAGTGAAGAAGAAGATCTAGATTAAATAGAAGCACTTATGGCCAGAAGAATACAGAGAGGCAAAGGTAAATACAAAGGCAAGTTACCACTTGTATGTTTTAATTGTAAAGAAATTGGACACTTTGCTACAAGATGTCCTAATAGAAGAAAAGATGATAGAAGTGATGACAGATCTTTTGAGAAGAAGTCTGATAGAGGTGATAACAAAGATTACAAAGGTTACCGACGATCAGAAAGAAAGGACACCTGAGACTACAAGGATAAAGGCAAGAAGGCTAGCTACCTAGCTGCTTGCAAAGATGAAGATACTGACATCGAACTTGATGATGACATCGAGATGGTATTTGTAGTTGTGAAGGATGATTTAGATGAAGATAAAAGTTATGAAGAAAGTGCACTCATATCTTAGGTTAGTAAGAATGATATCTAGATTATAGATAGTGGCTGTACTCACCATATGACTGGTGACAAAGAAAAGTTTAACACTTTTGAATACTATAATGGTGGTACAGTAAGAATGGGAAATGATAGACCTTGTCCAGTTGAAGGTAAAGGAACAATAATGCTGGATAACCTGATTAAATGTGAAAATGCTTATTGGGTAAAAGGATTGAATTATAATCTGTTGAGTGTTTCTCAGCTGAATAATTCAGGTCACAGAGTAGCATTTAAGAACAAGAAGGTAAAGATCTTCAATGAATCAAGAAAACTGATTGGTACCGGTGAACAGACCAAAGGTAACTTATTCTATCTGAATGATACTAACACCACTTTCTTAATGACTAGAAATGTAGACATATGGTTGTGGCACAAAAGATTGTGTCATGTGAATTTTGACAACATGATGAAAATAAGCAAAAGAAGAAGTGTAAGAGGCTTATTGATGATGACAAAGCCAGACAACATCATGTGCAAAAATTGTTAAAAAAGTAAAATTACAAAGTCTAGTTTCAAAAGTAAAACCCATACATCTGATGATATTCTAGAATTAGTCCATACTGATTTATATGGATCTATGAGGAGAAAGAGTTATTATGGAGATAGATATTTTATTCTCTTTGTTGATGATTATTCTAGAATGATGACAATCATGTTTCTAAAAGAAAAATATGAAGCATTAAAGATGTTTAAATGGTATAAGGCTATGGTAGAAAAACAAAGTGGTAAGGATCTAAAATGTTTGAGATCAGATATAGGAGGAGAATTTATATTAGATGAATTCACTAATTTCTGTAATGAGCATGGTATAAAAAGATAGGTTTCTGCACCAAGAACACCACAACAAAATGAGATTGCTGAGAGAAGAAATAGGTCAATAGTTGATTGTGCAAGAACACTGATGATAGAGAAGGACATCACCTAGATCTTCTGGAGGGAAGCTATTAGCACTATTGTTTATACACTTAACAGAGTACAATTGAAGGACACAAAGAAGACTCCTTATGAGCTATGGTATGGTAAACCACCCAATGTAAGTTACTTCAAAATATTTGGTAGTCAATGTTATGTATTAAATGATGATAGAAATAGAAAGATTGATGCCAAAAGTGATGAAGGTATTTTTCTGGGGTATTCTACCAAAAGCAAAGCTTTTAAATGTCTAATCAAGGCTTTTAACAAAATAGTTGAAAGTGCAAATGTGAAGATTGATGAATTTGTAGAAAAGAATGAGTTGGAAAGTACAAAAGAACTAGAAGACTACAACAAGTTTGTATATTGTGAAGATCCCATAACTCTACCAGAGCAACAATGCTTAATTCTAGGAACAACAGAATGCTGCAACCGACGGTCAGGATAATGATCAAAATAATGTGCAAGGTAATGAAGATCAAGCTGATACGCAAAGAGTTGTACCTATAATTGCAAGATATGTAAGAAGGAACCATCCAGAGGACCAGATCATAGGAGATAAGAAAGCTGGTACAAGAATAAGAAGTAAGTCCTTAAACTCAAATTGCTTAATTTGTGAGTTTGAGCCAAAATCTGTAAATACTGCACTAGATAATGAAGAATGGATAAGTGCTATGAGTGATGAGATTGAATAGATTGAGAAGAAAAAAACATGGTCACTTGTGCCAAGACCAGATGATAAGAATGTCATCGGTACTAAATGGATATTCAGGAATAAGCTGAATGAGAATGGAGAAGTCACAAGGAACAAAGCAAGACTAGTATGCAAGGGGTATGTACAAGAGGAAGGTATATAATATGGAGAAACTTTTGCACCCATTGCTAGGATAGAAGGAGTAAGAATACTACTTTCTTATGCTGCATATAAAGAATTCAAAGTATATCAAATGGATGTCAATTCAGCATTTCTAAATGGAATTCTTGAAGAAGAGGTATACATTGAACAACCAGAAGGGTTTGTGGATCTAGATAAGAGGAACATGGTATGTAGACTTTACAAAGCCTTGTATGGATTGAAACAAGCTCCTAGAGCCTAGTATGAATGACTTCATTCCTATCTAATAAGTATTGGATTCATAAGGACCAGTGAAAATAATAATCTTTATTTGAAAGAAGATACTAATGCTAACACTTTGATTGCTGAAATATTTGTTGACGACATAATATTTGGAGGCAATGACATGCTATGCAAGTCATTTTCCAATGAAATGAGCAAAGATTTTGAGATGTCTATGTTTGGAGAGATCAAGTTCTTTCTTGGTCTATAGATCATTCAACAAAGTGAAGGTATTTTCATTACACAGTCCAAATACATCAAAGAGGTCCTGAAAATATTCA
>MU225579.1:448792-458920 GCA_018584345.1 Thuja plicata | reverse complement strand
GAAATATTGAGCTACTCAATATTAAATGCCAATTTTGACTCAAAATTGGCCATCTTTTCAAGTCTATGTGTCTCCTATGTGGCTCTTATGTGGATGCCACATAGGTGCCACTTCATCCAAACCTCTTCCTCTCTCCAAAAAAATCTATAAATAGAGGCCTTCTCCTCTCATATTTTCATCTCTCATTGCGCATTGTTATTATGCTAGAATTGCTTTAGAATTCACAGTTATTTTCATGCTTATGTTCTTAGTTTCTATTTTTCATGCTTTCCATGCTTAAATCACTTAGAAATCACATGCTAGGTTTCTTTTTGGCTAAAATCAATCATAGTTTCTTGCATTTTCTTGCATTCTAATCATAGTAGTTTAATCATTGGGAGAAGTTTTGAGACTAGTCACTCCATACTAGTTCTTGAATCCTTCTCTCTTCATCTAATCTTGCATTGATCATAATATATCCACTTGGGGATCCATAGCATTTGTGTTTGAGAGAGCACATTCACATTCCCATAAGAGAGAAAATCAAACAAGCCTCTTGGGTGCAACTTGTTTCCGCTCTATCTGATGATATGAGGATACTTTTTATGTTTTCTTGCTTGCTTTCATTTCACTTGAATATTCATGTGCTAATCTGATAACAATTTCATGTTTGTGAGTGATTGCAGGTTGAAGATATTCCTCATACTACATTAGTAAAACAAAATATTAGTCATAAACCCACAACAGCTGTAACTTTTTTTCATTAATTAAAATTTCATGAAACAAAGACAAAAATAAATGAGGGTGAATTACGATATCCAATTGCCAATAACAATAATATGTAAACTAACTACCCATTGATTGGATTCACAAGGAAAACATAAATCATATTAGGTTAACATATAATGAGAAAAGTCAGAATTTGTATGTAGAAGGTTGCATATAAGGCTTCACCATGACTTTCTCACCACTGATATAGTGTGCCTTTGTATTGCATAGAGCTGACAATACCCCTTCACTAGTATAGAACTCCATAAATGCATAAATGGGCGGCTCATCATGCTACATTCGCAGTTCTATGACAGGTCCAAATTGAATATTCTTATGATACTTTATAAATAATCTATATGGATGATTTTAACAATTCCCGTAATTTAAAAAAAAAAGCCAGTGCGAAGTTTACTAGCTTAACAAGCAAAAAATAACACAAATATCTTAGACTTTAAATAATAATAATAACTGTAAATATACTTAAAAGGCAAGGTTTCTATTTATATTTGCACCTTTTCAGCAAAGAATTACAAAATACATTGAGGCCTTTTCATTAAAGCACACTTCATGTGTTGAAAACTAAGAATGACAATGTGTGCCAGAAACATGATGAGGTTGGATGAAATTCCAAACACCCAGAGAAAGCTCCCTTGCTGATAATTATCCAAAGTGAGATTGTGCAAACCCCAAGTAATAAATAAGTCAAACAAAAAAAATAAAATAACGCTCCCGTTACATCCTTTTGCTAGCAAGTTTGCTAAATGTAAATATTATTGGTTTCTCTATTTTATAAGTAAACTGGGCCTATTGAAATAGGTACATATTGAGTTTTTACAAGCCAATAGGTTCTCTAAGCTTAATGATGCACTTCTTGCATTTATACACTAGGGTTGAGCACTGAGAACTAAAATCTACTTATAGAGAAACAAAAGAGAATGTGCCAAAGACCTCAACCTATCCATAAAATCAAAAGAAAATAATATTGAAAAAATAGTAGAGAGACCTTACAGACCTTCGTTACCTTTAGAAATATCCAAGCAAAAATTGTAAATAGCACTAATTTTAAGACAATGAATTGTTTGAAAAAATGCCTCAGAGTAATGTGATCTCATGAATGATAAAAACACAATGCACATGAACTATTTGACAGTTGCCTCAAAGAAATACCATTTCATGTGATGAAATGAATACAAAATCTGTGCAAAACCAGTAGAGATATTTTTTAAATAAGATGGGAAATCTTTTAATTTTTATTTACAACACATGAATCCTTTTGTAAGACCTGGCTAGTCTATGCATTTATACACTGCAAACGTACATAATTTACAAGCAAATAGTTATATCCTTGTGTGGCTGCTTCAACTTTCTTCAAACAAGCATGCATATTCAGTTGTTTTTTGTGCAGTATTTGTAGGAACATTACATAGTAGGTGGAAGAGTAATAAGAAGATTAAACAATATTTATTGAAGAAGTGATTGATTTCCTACATTTTTTGAGGTGTGCATAAAAAATAGAATGCTCTTCTCTGAAGACATTTTCTATGGTTTTAGTAGCCTATATTTTCTCACACAATGATTAAATTCTTTAATACATACCAATAAATGGGCCAGACAATGATTAAATTCTTTAATGCATATCAATAAATGGGCCAACTATTTTTTATACCACATTTGACATTTCTTTCTATATTCAATTTAATTTATCAAATAATGGCTAATTTAAATTATTTTAGCCAATGGAAATGAGGAAAAATAATTTTCAAAATTTAAAAGTTAAATATCTTTCTTTACTTAATAAAATATTATAAAGCAATATTATTAAAAACAAATCATGCATTTTGATTGGCAAAAAATGAAAGTTTTAATCACTAATTAATTTATGTTGTTGCCTATAGTTTCATTGTCTTGCGAGGGACTAAAAAGGAAACTTAGGTAAATAGAAAGACAAGTACATTTAATTATTCTTGAATTTCAAACAATTCATTTTAGTCGAAAGTAAAGGAAAGTTAGGTACATAGAAAGACAAGTACATTGAATTGTTCTTGAATTTCAAACAATTCATTTTAGTCAAAAGTAATTTTTTATTGGTATATATATCTTAAGTATTTTTATAAATTCATTATCAATGTGTCTCTATCTATTGTGTTATACCACATTAATTGTGGGAGTACTTTTCTTGTTACAATGGTCTCACCCAACCTCAATACAATAGTTTCTCTAGTGTTGAAGTTCTAGCATTTGGTGATAATGGCTCCACTGAATGAGTGTCCCGGGAAATTCAAGTCCAAATTCCTTCACAAGGTGTGTCTCCTTGTAAACTTGATGTTTTTGTACCAATTCATGATTTTGACAGTGCATACCAATGGTTAGAAAAATTTACTTTGATCTAGGTTCTTTTTTTGGGGGTCCCTGTGAAAGCCTACTCTGGGATTGGGTTGCTAAGGATTGGTTCCCTCATGAGGTCTATCTGAATGGCATTCAAAAACTAACCAAAAATTTATTTATTTTTATCTTTTCTCAGCCTAATCATGTTTAGGACATTTTCCAACATGGTCCCTGGTATTTTATGTCTTCTTTTATTTTTTTCTACCATGATCTTTAGACTTCTCTATCTGTAATGACAAAAACTTTTGGGTTCCTAATTAGATTTATTTTATAGGTCTCCCTTTAGCCTATTGGCTTTTTTGCAAAGTATTGCTTGATCTCTTGGCAAGGTTGTCTATTTTGAGCCTAATTAATTTTAGCATGCCTAACCCCAGAAATGGGTCTGTGTTGAAGTGGATTTGTCTTGTGGCCTTAAAAAGACATTTGAAATTTAAATAAGAATTTTTTTCCACACTCTATAGAAGCAATGGTGCTTTGATACCAAGTAGAAGATGATTATTATATCAAGCCACAAGCCATAAATCATTCTACAAGTGCACCACTTGTCACAAAGAGAAGATCAAGAAGTATATTCTGGCAGTGAGCCCATTTGTATTGGTAGTGAGACTATTTTTAATTTGTAATGAGCCTTTCTTATTTATGGGTATTAAATCCAACCATTAGTGAGCGGTAGTGAGCCCTTGTAAAAATCACCTTAACTAGTGTCACCTTAATTGATGTTCATTTCATGAGAATTAGCTTCTCTGTGGTTTTTCCTAGTTTGGGTTTCTACATAAATTCTAGTGTTCTTTGTGTTGATGGTTTTGTGCTTTCAAGTTTACATATGTTATAAGTTTTTGAATTGTTTAAGTGCTTATTAGTTTAGTAAATTTTTAATAAGTGTTTGTGAATAACTGATTCACCCTCCCCCCTTCAATTATTTGGCATGTTCAAAATATGTATATATAATTAGTCTTTTTGTAAATCATATATCTAGAAGAGAGAGGGAAATAGAAGTATTTAAAACACCCATAGCCAACAAGATCTACACATATTTAATTAATTTTTTAATACATTTATATCCATAACCAATTTTTGCAATTTACAAGCACCTAAATTCTTACTCAATAAGGACATGGAGAATTTTCTAAATTTCTATACACATAAAGCATTATTTTACTAATCCTTTTCATTGACATATAAAGCAATAAGGAAGGAAAGACAGAATCAAGTTCTATTTCCAAAATAAGACATAGTACAAAATCTTCAAAAATCCATGCAAGTAAAAACTCAAGCATCGCCCTTCACTACCCATGAAAGGAAAATACTATCATTTCAGCTTAACGAGAACATGCAAGTGAATGCCACCTCTTACACATGCATGGTAGAATTAAGAAAATAGAGACACAAATTTTTTATAGTCAAGTTCAATTATCTATCAAATATTGACCTCTTACAACCATTAAGCACAATATTGGAAATCACTTTAGGATCACATGATAGAAGATTAACAGATACTTACAACAATCAGGACATAACACAAAAAGAATGAATATGAAAATAATTTTTCAATTATCAAAAAAGAGAATGCACAAAGAAAACACATCCTAAAATTTTAGGGTCTAAGAAAAAAGTACTTCTAAAAATGGAAAACATGGGTTGGGATCTTCAACCTTCTATCTCCCTACTAATGTGGAAAGAGCTTGTTCCAAACTTACTAATATATCACCAACCTGTGGTAAAAGAAACGTGCATCAATAACACAAAGTTCAAGTACACTAAACATACTATGCATAATGGGAAAATGAGTCCCATAGTTTCCAATGTAGAAACTTGGGCTCCGATACCAAATGTAACGCCCTGATAAGGAACCCGAGAGGGAAACACTATTATAACCCAAATAAAACTGTACATAATTTTTTTATAACAATTAATACAATTTCCTCAAACATGAATACATCAATTACGTAAATATCCATTTCATTATGTGTTTTATAAAGTACATTAAACATACATTAATTAATTAAGAATCATAAAAACTAATTAGATATACTAATTAATTAATTAAGAATCATAAGTACATTAATTATACTAATTAATTAAGAAACATAAACATTAAATATACATTAATTAATTAAAAGTCATAAATATATGTAATTACCTAATCAACACTCAACAACACATCTAACAATGAATATGCATTAATTAATTAAGAATCATAAACACTCATGAAATACATAATATGAATTCTAAGCATTAAGTACCTTATTGCCAGGTTGATTTTATAGCACCAAATTTAAGTGTACCTACGTTCTTTCTTTTCCAAATTAACATCATCATATGATCACTTATCTCTACATTTTTTTTAATATATAATTATAAAAAACAATTCAATATACTAGTTACAATTACTACAAATATATATAAATATTTGACCTTGTCTAACACGCTAATTGAATTCTTGTTATCTAGATGTCAAGAATTAGAATTTTGCATGCTAAAAGATTTCTTTCATTGTAATCTAATTCTACCATTGAAATCTTACATCTTGACAATTGCTTTTAATGTGATCAAATTCTACCATTCAAATCTTGCATCTCCAAGATCTCTTTTATTGTGACCAAATTCTACCCAAAAATAGATACTTTTATAATGACCACTAACTACATCATAAACCTAATCAAATTTCCTTTATAACCACCAAGAAAAAACTAAAAAGAACCATGCATTTATTTGCACAAATACTAACCCGAAGCACCCACTCTAATTTATTTGACAATCTATCAAAGACCTCATATTCTATATCCCACATATTCTAATCTAATCTTAGACTAACATTATACTTGAGAGTAATATCATAGCCAGTAGATGCAACAGCGGTGACATCAGCAAATCCACGGGCATATTGAAAAAATCTAGTCCCTCGAGGAATAGAAAATTCCCTGATCCTTGTACTTGAAGGCTACTACCATTGTATGTCCCATTCTCAAACACAACAGAAATCTCCAAATGAAAGGTAGTCAAACTAATGCCCCGAACAATCCCCTGCGCTCTCCCCAAAGCCACATGGAAGAACGCTCATCTTCTGTTGTCACGTCGTCATCTACAACCATTATTGTCTCCCTTCCAAAAGCTGAAGAAGACTCATTCACTCCTGTTGCATTTGGTCCTCCACTAGTTTCTTGCACGTAAAACACCAACTAATTTTCCTCATCACCGGAAGAAGAAGATATTATGAGAAATATGGGTATCAGAAAGAAAAACAAAGTTGATGGTTTTGAAGCCATTGCAGATAACAAGCAGAGGAAATAAAAGGGAATGGTGGAGGATTATGAATGATGAGCGGCTGAAATATAAATAGAAAAGGTGCAGCTGACTTGAATGAAGATGGTGAACAAAACCAGGTCATATGTTTGACAAACTAAGGTGTTAGTTTGTTTGCGTGCACTACTCTATTCTGCAGGAGACTTGGTATTTAGGGTTAGGCGAGCTTTTATTTATCATCTATAATCAAAACTTTATCAAATTCAACTATCTAGAAACTGTTTGTGATTTTATTCAAGCTTAGCCCATTGTAATGATGATTATAAGAGAAACACTTTGTGATTTTATATAAGTTTAGCCCATTGTAATGATGATTATAAGTAGGAAATTGTTTTTTTCTAGATGTTTGAAATATTACTTATTCAAATTTTAAACATATTTTAATATTTCTAGATTAATCTTGAGTGTCAAACAATTTAATAGTTAAAAGTTAAAAGTAAATTTTTATTAATATAAAAATCTTAAGTACATTTACGTAAAGTATGTGTAGATATATTAATATTAAATAATTTTATTTAGTTAATAAATATTTTGCACCATGTTCCTTGTTATCATTATAGTTATGTTTCTTATAGCAATAATAATATAAATGTATTTTTCAAAGTAGATAATTAAGATATATTAAGATGGATTCTAAGTTTTAACAAGGTTTATTTTATTCATATGTTAGATGCATTTAGCCCAATTATAATGATGAATGTTACATCTAGGAATATTTTTTTTCCTATTTTATTTAGTTAAGAATTATTAAATTATTTTAATTAGTTAAAAAATATTAATTTATTTTATTTAGTTAGGAATTATTTTACTCTTCATATGTCTTGTTATCATTATAGGTGTGTGTCTTAGTGTAATATTAATTGTTTCAATTTTAGAAATATCTTAGTATTTCTAGATTGTTTGTGAATGCTAACAATATAATAGTCAAATGCAAATGTTGTTAACACACACACACACACACACACACACACACACACACACATATCAACATGAAAGACATTATTATTATACTCGAGTTATTTTTATATATTATTTTTAATGTACAATACTAAATTATAATTATTAAAAATATAATATTTTTATAATAATATATTCATATTAGTGTATAGGGTTTAAACTTAGAATTAGTATCATGGTTTAGATTAGGGTTTGAACTAGGATTATTATGATGTTTAGGGTTAGTGTCTAGTTTAGGGTGAGGATCAGGGTTAGGTTGTAGGTTTTAGAGTTAGGATTAGTATGATGGTTAGGGTTAGGGGTAGGGTAAGGATTAGGGTTATGGTTAGCATCATGGTTAGGTTTAGGGTTTAAAGTTAGAATTAGTGTCATGGTTAAGGTTAGGTAGGTTAGGGTTAGGGTTAGGGTTATGGTTAGGATTATGGTTACGATAATGATTTATGAATAAGGTTAGGTTTACAATGTTAATTATAGTTTAAGACAATGGTTAGGTTTTGAGAAAGGGTTAGGAAACATTTATTGTTAAGGTTAGTCTAAGGGTTAGGGTCAGAATTATGGTTAGGGATAGAGATTAGACCATAATTATTATAATAAGGGGTAGAGTTTAGATTATAACTATAATTAAATTTAGGGTTAACAATAGAGTTTCACTTTGTGTTAGGGTTAGTATAAGTATTATCCTATGGGTTAGATTGGAATTAGAATTAGAGTAAGGGTCATAGTTTGGTTTATGATAAATGTTATAGTTGGGAAATGGGTCTAATTTGCATGTAGGATAATGATAAATTATAGAGTTTGGATTATGACAATTTTGATGATGAGAGAAGATAAAAATAAAATAGTATAGATGTTTGATTGGTATTACATTATTACAAACAATTTTCAAATTGGTTGGAATTTGACTATAATATTGTTGGATAAATTGTGTCAAAGTTTGTAATCATTTGCCAAATAATATTTTTATATAATTATGACATATTAGATATTTCATTTATGTTTACCACAAATCCACTTCAAAAATATGTTTAATGCAACACATTCTATTTGAAAATATAATTAATGCCACATTTAGATCACCACATATATGATAATTAATATGAGCTCAAAATATAAGTGTACAAACATGAAATTTTTAGATGTGAAAATATGTTAGAGAATGTTTGAGAAGTTATGCCCTTGCTTTGTACGCATAAATAACATACATGAAATTTGTTTAAATATAAATATGCCATCTTAATACATGATAAATTAAGATTTTAAAACGAGTCCATGTAAATCTCTATATCTAAACAAATGTATCAAATATCAATGTCCACAACATAGAAATCTATTAACAATGTATCTAGAAATGTATCAACAACATAGAAATGTAGATCCACAACATAGAAATGCATCAAAAAGATTAATGCCCACAACATAATAGATCAATGTGCACAACATAGAAATGTATCAACAATACATGTATCTAAAAATGTATCAACAAAATAGAAATGTAGATCCACAACATAGAAATGTGTCAAATAGATCAATTTCCACAACATAGAAATGTATCAACAAAATAGAAATAGAGATCCACAACATAGAAACTCTAACTCAAGGCTCCCTCACCACCTAGTCCCTCATCCAATCCTTCACCTGCTTGAGGGGTCTGTACAAACATACACAAATTCCATGTTAGAATATTTTATCTAACAAGAATAAATATTTAATTTTGAAATATACATTTAAACTTGAAAAAAATAAAACATATACATGTTTTTCAAGATAAATTAATTTACCAGTTTATCCTGATGAATCAGATCACCAGGTGCCTGCAAATCCCTATATATATTATGTACAAGGAAATATCAGACTTCAAAAACTGTTGCAAACAAGTTCAAACATTAGACATTAGTGCATTAGCACATAATATCATTTAAAAGAACCATGAAAGAACAAGAAACAACAATGAAACTCCAAGTAACATCGGATTGAGCTAAACAAGCATTGCACCCCACTACTTGTTGGATTTTCTCTTGATAAATGTATGTAAGTGTGCTCTCTCAAACACAAAGGGATCAAAACCCCAATGCAATGCAAGATTGATGGGCAAGAAGAGAGATTCAAGAGCTAGTATGAAGAACTAGTTTCAAATCTTCTTCAAGATGATAGATCAAACTAGAAATGATATGAAAATACAAAAAGGAACTATGATTTATTCACCAAGATTATCCTAGCATGTGATTTCTAAGTGATTTAAATAAGAAAACTATGAGCATGAAAACAACTATGAAAATCTAGAGCTATGTTAGCATAATAACAATGCAAAATGAGAGATGAAAATTGAAGAGGAGAAGGCCTCTATTTATAGATTTTTGGGATATAAGATGAGAGGTTGAATGAGGTGGCATCTATGTGGCATCCACATAAGAGCCACATAAGGGACACATAGGCTTGAAAGTATGGCTAATTTGAAGTCAAATATAGCAAAAAATATTGAGTGGCTCAAGAATTCCAAGTGGGGGAGATAGGAGTAAATAGCCTTAAAGAGGAATGGGTGCCCATTTTGGAGAGAATTCTCACATGTGGGTGAGCATTCCATTAGCCTTAAAAAGGTTAGGAATCAACCTTTAAGTATGATCAGAGGACAATTAGGTAGGGAAATATGCTTAGGAAATGAGGTGATGGGAGTAGAGTAGGAATAGGGTAGGCTTAGGGTAGGCTTCTAGATTGGATTAATAGGTTCCTAGCTAG
>MU225579.1:428660-448682 GCA_018584345.1 Thuja plicata | reverse complement strand
AATAGTATTTGATCATTGATAAATACCAACTATGAAACTATTTAATTGATTAAATTAAATAGCTAGATGAATAAGAGGGAATTTAATATTAATAATAATATTAATATTTTTGGACGTCTACATTTTGACCCTCTTTGACATGGCGTCACAAGTGACATTGCGTAAAAGAAAAGAAAATAAGTTTCCCCAGAGGAAGAGGGTTTCTAGGAGTCATGTCGAAGTGACGATGGCTAGAGGAAGAGAGTTTCTAGGGTTCGTGTCGAAGTGAGGATGGTATAGGGTTGTGCCCCCTCGAGAAAATAACACAATAATGTTAGTGTTGTGGGATTTTATTGAAAAAGGATGCAACAGGAAGGAGGAAGGGAAGGAAGGAATAAATAGAAGCCTTCTAAAATGCAAATAAGAATGCAATTAAGAATGCAAATGTAATGATGAGATTAAATGCATCTAACAAGCCTTGGGGATCCATTTGTGTAAAAAATATGGAGAGCACATCCAATTTTGATATTGCACAAGGAGGTATGCATCAGGTGTTAGAAAACATAGATGACAAGATTCCTTTGTGTGGACTAGATGCTCAAACAAAAGCATACTACAAAAGACACATGTATCAGTAGCCACTAGTTACAATGCACCAATATATAATAGATTGAGGTAGTGGTGAGTAGGTTTAAACTGACACAAAAAGATAAAACCAATAAAGAAGGCCTCATGACCAAGCAGTCATTTAGTCCAAAGTTCTTGCCATGAATGAGAGTGATATGATGAAGGATTTGACAAGCTGACACCGGAAGGATGCATCCTGACGGGCAAAGATTGGATTTGATGTGATTAAAAGATATTCGCTGGAAAAATCTGTGAATAGAATGAGGAGCAAGGATAGTCAGTTGCAAAATTGATTTGGTGATAAACATGATTGCAGTCGTAGGAGTCAAAATGTCACTGAAAATTTAAAAAATTGAACGATGCAGAAAGAAAAAAGGGTTTTATTGCAAGATTTTAAAGAATTTTCGATAGTTTTGATTTTTTTGCAAGTTTTGATTTTTTTGGATTTTTGCAAATTTTTATAATGTTTTTGGAATTTTTTACGCATTTAGGCTATACAATAGGACTAATAATACAAAAATATACAATCGGGAGAAGAAAATGGGTGGAGAAATTTTTTGGAGAAAATGGGGGGCTATAAAAGGGTCGGGGGGCTAAAAGAAGGTCATTTGTGAATAGTGTTTAGGCAAAAAAAGAGCTCTGGAGAGAAATCATGGCTGATGAGAGGATGTTGGGGCAGCTGGGAGAGCACATTTGTACACATGGGAGACCCGCGGAGCAACCATTACCGGTGAGTAACTCTACCGATACCTTGCTTTTACTTTTGTCAAATTTTTTTAACGCTTTCAGGGTGGGTAGGGTGCATTTAATGCGGGTAGAAAAGGTTTCAGACTGGAGATGCCAGTTCTTGAATCAGCGTCTGCGAAGATGATGATCCCTGAATCAACATCTTCGCAGATGCCGATCCCCGAATCGGGTCTCTGAAGATGTCGGTGCCAAACCGGCGTCTTCGAAGACGCCAGACTCGGATCCAAGTCTTCGAAGTCAGTAGTCTGGGGGGTGAAACAGGAAGAGATGCCAGTGTAAGAACCAACATTTTTGGCTGAACCGGTGTCTGTGCCTAAAGGGGCAAATGCCGAGGGGGAGGGAAATGGAGGGACCCGGTGGGGGGTGGGGATGGGTCAGCAAAGGACCTAGGGAAAAAATGCCCTATTTTGGGAGGGGTTAGGATAGGAATAGAAGAAATATGGGTTGACATGGTGGATTTTGGATTTTTTTGCAGGAGCAGTTCTGACCATTGGGATCTTGGGAGTACTGGCCGTCGATGATGGAGTTGGAGGCCCAGCTGACAGATGCAGACTAGGGATTGTTAGTAGTGGTTGGGTTGGACTATGTGCCTTGTTGGCCTAGGCTATAGGTGCATAATGGGATGATGATCACTTTGATGGAGTAGTGGCACAGTGATACTACCACATTCCATCTACCGACTGGAGAGGTCACTATCACTCTCGAGGATGTGTGGTAGATTCTACAGATATTGATCCGAGGGTTGGTACCATAGTATAGGTTAGAGGAGAGTGATCATTACATGGAGATTGCCTTTAGGAGACCGATGAGGAGGATCCTGACATATAGGACCTGGATGCCCTAACATCCAGCGGTTGACAGAAGATTGAGGTGGATAGCCCTATTTTTGGCCAAAATGATTAGTGGACGGATGTTGGATGACTTGGATAGAAATGGGTTTGGTATGGGATGGTCTCGGGTACTAGCTGGGATGCTTGAGGAGGGGATGACCTACTGCTAGGGGTATGTCATCCTGGGATAGTTATATCATGATCAGAGATCTGCACATGGCTGCATACCATGAGGTATGCAAGATGGGGACTGGGGTGACTCTGTTATTAGTATGGGCATGCGAGCACATTGCAGTGTTCTATCCGATGTGGGTATGGGAGGTACGATAGCTAGGAGATCCATATGCATGTAGATATAGGCTTCCCTTGAGATATACTTTTGTTGGTCAGACCAGATACTGGCGATGACTACTAGATGAGGTTCAGGTTTTCTACTAGACCCCATACAGACTTTGCGAGCCATGGGAAGCTATGGATTGGGAGGCGGTGTTATGCCCTACATACCCGTCTCTACATTTTTTAGGCAAAATGTTGGGTCCCCCTTTTTCTCTTTTGCTCTTCCTTTGTTTTCCTTTGCTTTCTTTATTTTTCCTCTGAGCTTTGCTTTCGCGAGGTTTGTCTTTCTTTTGTTTTGTTTCCTTGTGTCTCCAAGACCTGGTCCCAGAGTTTGTTTGTTCTCTCCAGAGTCAGATTCTAGACTCCAGGATTTTCTGCCATCATGTCTTCTTTCATGAGAAGGTATGATTGCATGGATTCTCCTTGGGCCCGGAGTCTGGAAGTTTCCAGAGTTGTTAGGAAAGGACAAATTGTTTTTACCCTAGGGGTATAAATGGAAGTTACCTGTCATTTTCATAGTTACTGTGATTAAAACACTTAGAGAATTCAGAGCGATATTGAAGTGATTAAGGCGATTAAACAGTGAAGTTGCTCCCTATGCTTAGTGGCTAATAAAATGTTGATTTGTGGTGTTGGCTTGTGTTTGTTCAAAGGTGGACCTATTGCAGAGCATTTCCCATCTTTGTCTTCCCTACGTCCTTTGCATTTTTAGGTTGGTTGTCATTTTCTTCCTTTGGTTTTCCATCCCTCTGGTTTTCCATCTTTCTTTTTATTTCTGTGGTGCTCGCTTTGTTTGTTTTTGCCTTCATTTTGTTTTTGTTTTCATTTTCTATGTTTTTTCTTGGTTTGCCTCCCGTTGGTGGGTTGGCCCTGCCAGAAGGCTATTTTCCTTATGTGCAATTTTAGTTTAGTGTATATGTTGTACATTGTTGTAGGTTGGCTTTCGTACCTTCGTAAGTTCTATACATTATGTAAATACTCTATAAATGCTATATATACACCTCAGTTCTCTATATATTAGTATGTATACACCTTGTATATCCTTCCATTCTTGATGATCCCTTCATGCTCCATCACTTCTTGAATCATTTTGTCAAGCTCATCGAGAGGGAGTCACCACGGTTCAAAATCAACACCTCGCTAGTTTGAGCCATGGCGGCTTTCTCCCTCCTATGTTGTGTCACCTTAATGGCAGCATTAATTTACCATGAGTGGGAATTCAAACCCCATCCCATCTGAAATTCAATTTCCCTTGTGTCGGCCCAATTGTCACCATTAATTTCATTTACGCCGCCTATCACCTGGCCACATGACAACCCATGTCAGCCAAGTATAGCTTCCTTCTGGTCATGTGGACACAAAAATGGCTAGTTCTTTTAGACTCTGGGTGTCGAGGCCCTTGGGTCCTTGTTTCATCTTTTTCATCCAGTTCAAATACCCTGGAGCCCTCAGGTGTGTATCAGAATCTAGCTCACATTTATCTTAAATACTTTGGGACTTTGATATATGCTAACCACTTGTTGGACAGGTGTGAAACGGTGATGATTTCCCTGAAATCTACATAAATTGTTATTATTATACCAATTATTGATGGTTCTCCGGTCTTTCAAGTTGTTGATTACATGATCAAGATGTCTGAGGTGATCACTCCTCTTGATAGCCTAGAGCTACCTACTACCTCCATTCGGACGACCAAAAAAACCAAGGCCAAAAAGATGTTGGAAAAGCTGCCATTGACCTCCAAATACCGAAAGGAGGGTATTCTCATGGGATCCAAGGTGGATTCCAAAGTCCAAGAAGTAAAAAACACAGAGCCCAGACTTTGGGCTGAAATGTAAGGCTTAATCCAAGCCATCTATAGGCTGAAGGCTGGTGGAGACAGTATGGCCACTCATTTGGCTGCCTCTAACATTATAAAGGTTACAACTTTCCTTGTTTAGTGCAATCACAAAAATTAATACAACAACTGGAAACATTGTACAATTTACCTACTCGAACAGTTCTGCTTGTCGAACCTCAGCCATTACAATATCCAACAACAATTTTCACTATGGACGCGACAACTTTTGCCTCAAGGCTAGGGATTCCATAGTTCAAGGGGTCCATCATCATCAACCAAGCCAAGTAGATAAAGGAATTCAAGGAGGCTACCCTTGTCTCCCGACAATATCTCAATAGCTAGTGGCTAAAGTCCTCAAAGAGGGACCATAAAAGGATGAAGTTGGAAATTCCCTGTGGGGATTTCAAAGAGCCCATTCAGGTGGGCATTATATTCTTATGCAGGATCTTTAGATTTCCCCATGCATGGGATTTCTTAGCATGGATGTATTAATTTCTTTACTGCATCACCACCCACAACCAAACCTTCAACTGGGAGGCTATCATAGACAATCATGTGGACACGCAGCTAAAGGGTGTAGTCCAGAGTTCCAAGTTCTATATGACATCTTACATGCTATGGGCACTAGCCCAACAAAGACTGACTTTTTTGGGTTTGGGAATAGTAGGTGAACTTGGGAACGGGCCGGGCCAATTAGCACCATGGGATCATTATCCCCAAGTCCAATGAGAGCTCAGTTTCCTAAATTTTTGCTGGGTAAATGATGCTTTCATTTACCAAAATATTCTAACACTTACCTGGGACTCTAGGTACCGATTATCACAGGAGGCGATGAACCTGGTTAGTACTTATGACCACTATTTCATTCATTTCCAGCACCACACCTACATTTGGGTGACCGACTTCTCTGGGAAACCCTACCTTCTTCCCCAGTATTGGGGGGTAGAGTCATTATTTTAGAGTTATACTAGTAGATCATGGACCTGCACACCTTTTGCACATTGAAGAAGGTCATCAAAATCCCATTCCCAGTTTTGTATGGGAATTATACATGCAGCCTCACTGCAGCAAGGGAGGCAGATAGTGAATTGAATAGCCTAGGACTAGTGGAATTCCACCATGCCAGGAAGAATTATGATCCTCTAGGAAAGATTTCCTTGGCACTTCCCTGGGCATCCCTATTGCACAAAGAAGATATTGAAGATTTTTGGGCAAACTATCAGGACAGTTTTGATCTTTGGGCCCGTCAACATTCACGGATGTCCAAGGGACTCATGAAGGCGCTTGACCTTAAGACTTTTCTGAAGGGTTTTTTAGATGACGGGCCACTAGAGGACCCAAAATACAAAGGACAGGGATTAGACAAGTTGGATCTCCCTCCAGTGGATTGGGCCACCCTGGAAGACTTGATAATTGAGGGAGTATGCCACCCTATTTTGGAGGCTAGTCACAAGTATTTTTCCTGAGTGTGTCCCAAAATCACTCAAAAGGGAACGATCGTCTGAAGGACCACTCCATCTTCCATCACCGCCAGACCTAGCACAAGTAAGGGGAAAGAAAAAGAAGGTACCCAGGCTAAGGCACCTCTGCAAATCCCAACCCCCTTAATGGTACAACTACATCAAAAAATAGAGTTGGCAAGGTTGGATAGCTAGCAGATAAGCACACAGATATCTTCCATTCTCCTCGTAACTCCAATGGCGTTTGCTCACTCGGTGGGATCTCTGTCATTGGCTGCGATGATGAGTAGACAGACTTTTGCTGAGGTGGAATATACCACTATTTTGGAGATCAGGGTCCCATTATTGAGAAAGAAGAAGAAAAAGGTGACACCCACTCCAAGCACAACCTCTAGCCCCGGTATGCTAGATATGCCTCTAGTTGATGTCACATAAAGTGTTCCACTCTCCTTGGCCAAAATGATGGCCCAAAATACAACAGCTTAGAAGCTTAGGAAGGCACGGAAAGTTCATGCACTATGGACTGGTCCAACAGGAAACATAGTTGTGACTATCACAACACCTCATCTAGATGCAGATGCAGTGGTTGTAAGGCCCAAAGATGAAAACATTACAAAAGTGGCACTGGGGAGAAGAGATAAGAAGGGTGAACTGGACCTGCTGAGAGAGGCCACCAAAGCAGTAGAGGCCCAATACGTCAAACAAGGCCAGAAGTTAAAGGAGGAAAGGGAGACCAATACCAATTTCCTTGCACTTCTAGTAGAACTTACACAACCTTTGGCCAAGATCAACCTAAAAACCTCTTCCTCCAGATTGCCACTCACATAGGGTGACGTGGATTCTCTCCAGACCATGAAAAAGAAAGCACTGGATGTGGATGGGTGGGCCGCCGAGTAGATAGCTGCCATAAGACAATTTCTACCAGTGTCCCTCCTGGATCTTTACCAAGTCAACATCCTCATCAGCTAAGAAAATGGATCCGCTCTTGTATGGGAGAAAGACTTAGAGAAATATGAAAAGTGGAAGGCCAGGTTGGAAGAAATTTTCAATGTCAGAGAAGAAGCCACCATGGAGGCAGGAATTTTCAGAGATGAATCATATGATTCCCTCTAGGCCCAGTACTCCTAACTTGGCCTCAAAATTGAGGTATGCAAGGAATTGGTTAAGGCCCTAAAAGAAAAAGTGACTATGGCCAAATACCCCTTGGGCCTATTTTAGGCATTTATGGTTGGATTATTGCAAGTTGATCCCTTCACCACCAGGACATGCACCCCAGAGGACTACGTCCTCAAAAAATTTGATGAGAAAATGGAGTCCCTGTATCTGGTTGCCAGAGATTTTGACTAGGATAGGTTATCAAGATTATCCAAGATGATGATCTGAGCACACGATGCTATGAAGATGGTAGATGAGTTCCAGAATAGGGTTGGAGAGGTTGAGGAAAAGTTTGAGGCTGTTTGCAGTCGATGGGACAACATTAGGAAGATAGATGAAGAAGGTGTAAGCCAAGTATTAGAAGCATTCAAAAATATTAAGGAACAATAAGGTTCTTTGGAGTCTGGAGAATTTCATCGACCATGCATAAGTTTTATTATTTATTCTTTTGGGGTGCAAGCTTCCAGATCCCATATTTCTAGATCCAATATTCTTGTATTCTTGAGAATGACCCGTGTCTCAGTTCCCAAAGTTGACCGGTCACTTTAAAATTAGTTAATAAGGGTGTTAGAGGGTGAGTGACTCCAACGAGGCATGTCAACTCAACAAGATGGTTCTAACAGGTGGTTTTCCCAAGGCACCGCTCCAGCATAACACCTGGTGCATCAAAGATAGGGAGCCACTTTTTCATTGGTGAGGCATGTAGCCTAGATCCCCGGGGGATCAAATTTCTTCGTTTCACCCTCTGGCTCTCTTCTTGAGGCTGATTCTTCCACTCCTCCTTTCTTGTCTTACTCTTTTGACATGTCAGACCTTTTCCATCTCAAGGTCTTTGTAGCGTGGTGCAGGTAGTACAGGTTACCAGAAATTGTATTATATTGTTTAAGTGTAATGTAAGTTAGGGTAAGTTTAGGGCAAACTTGTGTATAAATAATAAGCCTGACTTTATTCCAAGGGTCGGAAAAATTGATGATTTTGCAATCCATAGCCATAGAATTTTTAGTTTTTCAGTTCTTAGTTGTAGAGCTCAATGCTCCTTAGTTGTTAGAATCTCTCAGTAGTTAGATTCTCCCTTGGAGCCGCCATTATTGCATGCACCAGTGCTGGCTAGAAACATGTTAATAAAGAAGGAAGGATTCTCTCAATGATGTTGTTAACATTCTGATATCTGGATTAATGTCCTTTTTATGCTGTATGTTCCTTATGTCCCTTGCTCTAATGTTTTAAGTAGATTAACGACCTTCTTGTTCCTCGCTATTGGATAAGTATGAACTACTGGTTCTATGTTTATTAAGTATTTAGTGTAGAAATTTAGAGCATGGTTGATGTTTTGAATGTTTGGTATAAACTATAAGTAGATGAAGCACTTCTAACCCTGGCATATCTTTTGAATTTATTTGGTAACTAGCGAATGCTTGTAGGAAACCTCACTTACCTAAATCCATGGAGTAGACAAGCCAAGAAAACTATCTATCCCCCAAAACAAAATATTCACATTCCCAACTAAGCCCCTGCACTATCAAGACCCGACTCTCAGGTGCTTGAAGGCCTGGAGAATCTCATTTCTCTGCATAATGTTTACAGGTGAATTTGGCAGGTACCCTGGTACCCGGTGATAACTTACCTCTGTTGGCAGACCCAGTCACAAAGCCCTGTCAACAGGTGGGAGTGGAGGATGGCTTTGAGGAATTTTTATACTTCTCATACATATAGATAGATTGCTTTCTACTGGGGAGGACCATCCACCAGATAGAGACGTACAGGCCAACTAGGGTCATGAGATAGTTTGGACTCTAGTAGGGGGTGGTGGGAGAGGCTGATTTACATACTCATGTCACCAGGGAGGTGGGCATTTGGGGGAGATACATAGATGCACTCCATGTGAGTGTGGCCTGGAGGATGATGGCCTGAATAGAATTTATGGTGAGGCCAGATGTCATTGACATAGGTATGACTATAGAGTATGCACCATGGTGGGCCACACACACACCCTTACAATTGATAGACCCAGTTCTAGTAGTGACCCATGAACAACCAACAAAAGACATGGAAGTGGATGATGGGACAATAGTAGGAGATGTCCTT
This sequence comes from Thuja plicata, assembly GCA_018584345.1. Taxonomy (NCBI): domain Eukaryota; kingdom Viridiplantae; phylum Streptophyta; class Pinopsida; order Cupressales; family Cupressaceae; genus Thuja; species Thuja plicata. The sequence goes on along the minus strand of MU225579.1, from coordinate 439,623 downwards.
GAGAGCTCAGTGGTAGGGAAGAGGAGGAGGCCACATCGGAGATGTTTCTGGCCACGAACTGATGCACAGGCAGAGGGAGGACAGGGTCATGGGCCATCGGGGCTGCCAAAGGATGGACAGGACTAGGCATCTCAGGTGCCCACACAGGTATAGGTACATGCACCTTAGGTGCCAGCATAGGTATAGGTACTACAGGGGCTGTAGGGGCCACCATTAGGGTTCATCGCATAGGAGACACATGCCACTATCATCATAGAGCAAGACAGTTTACAGACCGAGTGTGCATGGCTATGGGGACTGTTGGGTATGGCAGAGGTATCATAGGCTAGCTTATAGACTGAGATGACTTGGGTACAGGGGATATTAGCTATAGAGACAACATGGATGGACAGGGCTGAGGGTGCACTCAACACCTTACAGAGTAGAGTGGACTCAGTGGAGCTTTCCATGGTGGACCTGACACAGGATGCTGTGGAGTTACAGACTTAGATAGGGACACTGACAGATCAGTTGGGTACCCTTACCGAGAAAATGGATCAGGCCATAGAATAGATGATAGCATTGGCCTTAGAGAGGGATGCAACATAAAGGTGAGCCGAGGCCTACAAGATAGAGCAAGACATCACTAGACAGGCGGCCAATGTAGGTGGGGTAGGACAGGTGGTGGTAGAGGCTTTCGCAGCTCACAAAGATGCAGCTAGGGAAGGTAGAGAGGCAGCCCACTATTGGGCATTATACCACCACTTAGTTCTACAGGGATAGAGATAGGTGTACTTAGAGAGGTCACGATCACAGACCATAGGTTGGGATTCTGCATCTCAGGGGTTAGTTGGGATACCATGGGCACCACCAGGAGGGGGATCACAACCACCAACATGATTCCTTCAGAGGATTTTTTTGAGACACGTAATTTTGTATTTTGAGATGTACATGTATATCAGGACCTAGGTGCACATCCATGTATTTATTGATAGACACTGTACTCATGATTTGATATATATATGATGATGTATTGATGACTCTTAATACTCTATATGATGTATGATTCTCATGCTTTGACTTATGTGACACTTTGATGCTTATGCTTATATGAGTACTAACATTGGTGCTTGCAAGATGTGATGTTTTATGATTATGCATATACATGATGAGATGTTTAGATGCATGTATCTAGATGTATGTTGATGCATTTATTGTATATTATGGTACTTGTGATATAATGCAATGGATGTTTTTGAATATTTTTATGATGCAATGCAATGGTCCTAACAATGAAATGATGTAATATATGAAAATTTAGGGATGATATGAAAATGCAGGTATAGAGATGATGCAATGGGCCTCGCATTTTTGGTGTGTGTCGCAATCAACTAATAAACCAGCTGGGAAGACTATAAAGGACCAGGCAGGGACGGTTAGCATGATGGTAGCTCAGAGTGTTAGTGCGATGGTGAGAGGACTGGATACATCATGAATATATAGGGACCAAACCAAATGATTAATTAGAAGTGATTATGTACAAAGGTATCTACTAAGACTTGATTAGATCTTGCTGTTTGATGTGTGTGATAGTGTTGGAACACCCAGGTAATACAAGAAATGCTGAGGTTTGCCGAGATGTGATGGTGGATATGGAGGGGAATGAGATTTTGATAGATAATGAAATGGTCCATTATGTGTGATGCCTATGGCCAGGTTTTCATCACCCATACTTGTTCAAGGCGCTTGATTGCCAAGTTTTCACCATTGGACAAAAAAAATTTCTTTTTCTCTTCTTTTCTGGTTCTATGTTTATTCAGTATTTAGTGTAGCATGTTAGAGCATGGTTGATGTTTTGAATATTTGGTATAAAATATAAGTAGATGAAGCACTTCTAACCCTAGCATATCTTTTGAAGTTATTTGGTAACTAGTAAATGCTTGCAGGAAACCTCACTTACCTAAATCTTGGGACTAGATGAGCCGAGAAAAACAACTATCCCCCCGAAAAAAATAGTCACACTCCCAACTGAGCCCCCGCACTGTCGAGACCTGATTCTTAGGTGCTTGAAGGCCTGAAAAATCTCATTTCTCTGGATAACCTTTATAGGTGAAGTTGGCTGGTACCCCGATACCCGGTGACAACTTACCTTTGTTGGTGGACCCGGTCACAAAGCCCAGTCAATAGAAACTGGCGCTAGAAGGAGGGCATGAGCTCATCCCCCTCTGAGGATTTAGATTTTACACCGTCGAAAGGTTCCCCAAGCCATAGTTTTAGGAAGAAGACCTTTTGTGGAATTGGATTATTTTCACCAGCCCAATTCGGAAGAATCCTTAGATCAGCCCCCAATCCCAGAAGGTTTGTCAAACTCAAGTCTCCTGCTTGAAAGAAACTGACCCCAAAAGCCAAGCCAGCTAACATTGTTTGGGGATCAACTACATCTCAGAATACCTGAGTCTCCCAGGAAACCCCGGGGGTTAATATCCAGCCTCAACAAAATCCAACACCCCTAATGGCTGCTTACTTTGGCAACACAGGGTCCTTGATGGGAATTTTTTTGGGTGTAACCAATGATCTACCTGCGCACCCAGAAAAGATTTGTCCCCTATATGAGAACTTAGGCTCATGAACCATAGAAGAGCATCTGTAGGCATACAAAGATGCCATAAACTAACACTAGATCTAATATCAAGATGTTGTGACCCAGATGTTCCCTCTATCCCTGGGATAGAATGAGCTGAACTGGTACCTTAACCTGCCTACCAACTCCATCAACAGTTGGCAAGATATGGAAGATGCCTTTTTGGCAGCCTTTCACATACACATGGACCCAATGTGATCCCATAGCTAGTTCATCTCCATTAGGAAGGAACCAAATGAGCCCCTTGTAGCATTCAACCACCGGTTCCAATGCACCTTGAAGTGATGCACAAGTCCTTTCATCCCATCTGTGGATGTAAACATCTAGACATACCTAAATGTGATGGACCCCCTTTTTTCCACTTTCCTATGGAGAACTACCACCCCCATTGACCAGGATACATTGGCAAAGGTTTACAACCTAGCCTTGGAGTTGTCCCACGGTCTTAACAAATCTCAAGGCAGGATTAGGCAGAGCATGCCTTTTAACATGATACCCGATAAAAATTCTTATGTCGGGGGATATAACCCCAATCAGGAAATGGCCATGAATCCCCCACCACCGCCAATAGACCAACAGGCCCGATACGTATACCCATCGTAAGCCCAGACAAAACTAGGTCTAGAATTTGTTCCTTGGAACCAGCCATAGAAAATACAAAAACCATAGACACAACCTTCTAGAATGCCTTTCTTCCAGTCACCCATGGCTGGAGGATTGCCACCCTCGACTCTAGTACCTGCTACTACTTTTCCTGGGAAGTAACAACAACAACTGTCACATTCTGATGCGAACATCCAACTATCCTCCGAGGTCAAATCCCTCCGACGACTATTGTCCTCACTAACTGTGGACATGGGATAGCTGAAGGCAGGGTATCTTGCACCCCACAACACCAATTCCCAGAGAGGGAATATTTTCTTTGGCCAACAAAATAACAATGCCAGAGGGAGGAATTACAAAAATGGGCCTTGGCCCAACCAACAGTAATGGAACAACAATGCTAACATTAGAGGACCTCCTCCAAACCAAAACACCAATCAGGGTAGTGCTGGACCATCCCATTTCATGCCAATCATAGAACTCCATCCCTTGACCAATTGGTGCAGATTGCACGATAGAGGCTCTGATTCTGAGGTGAACTGTGCCATGCTGGAGAAGGTCATCATGATCTCCCAGCTGGACAGACAACAAATCACTAATCCTACTCCCTCAAAACCCCCCATTCAATAGCCCACTCATGGTGCCTTCACCTATGAGACCATCTTCTTTGGAGAAGACCAAGGATATGAAGAAGAACCTAAATTACAGGGGTTCTTTAATGAATCTATTCCAGCCTTTGAGGCCAATGCCTTCACCAACCCATGGACTCCCTACAAAACCTGGAGTCAAGTTGGTAAAGGACCAATTTACATGCCCATGCCTCCCAAAGACACCCCTCCCTGGGATAACACACTTGATCGCCCCTTCCCACCGAAAGGGTCTAGCTCTAACCAAGCTAAGGACCTGGCTGAGGGAAGCCAAAAATTCCGTGGAGGGAGGTTTGACATCACAAAGGTGTTAGAACAAACTACCACCTCCATGAATTTGATGGAGGTTTTGTTGAACTATCTTGAGCAGAGGAAGTTTCTTCTAAAGATCTTGGGAAACCCAGAAAATGTCAATCGCCCACCCAAGAATGTCACCTTTGATGATGCCAATGCAGCTATCTTCTGGGGAAACACGGAGGATCCCCCCTTCTTGCTAGGCTTAAATATACAAGGAAAGAACCTTCACAATTGCTTGGTAGATTCCAGAGCCTTAGGCAACGTCATGCCCTTATCCATATGCCAGAAGCTTGGATTGTATCCTACTCCCTCTAGTGGTGCAGTAGTCCAACTAGACAAGACTGCTGTAAAAATGGTAGGTGAGCTAAAGAGCATCCAGATTTAGCTCATCCAAGACCCTATGATAGAAAGCGTAATTGACATCCAAGTGGTGGACATCCCAAAGAATTATGGGATGTTACTAAGTTGCAAGTGGTCCAAGTCCCTTAATGGGTATTTCTCTACCAACTTTTCCCACTTTTGGCTCCCATAGGAGGGAGAATCTAATCAGATCTGGGAAGAAACTGAACCCAGGATGAAACAAGCCCTTACCAAAGCCAGGAGGGTAAACAAAGTCCTCTTCTCTAAGACTTCCCCTGGGGTGTACTGACCCCTAGAAATCTTGACATTTTATTTCACCCTTAGGGAAGATCCCATAATTTCCTAGAGAACCCAAGACCTAGATGAAAAACTAAGGGGTGAGGTTGACTCACAAGGGAGCACAGAAACCCCCGCTACACTCTTGTTTGACACCTAGTGCCGGGTGCATTATAAAAAAATTCATAATTAGAGTGTGGACCTTACCTCACTTCTGCTATCCAACACATCAATACCCTCCCAGAAAAGAAACACAAAGCAAGCATTCTTGGGTGCAGTAAGCCCCCTAGTAGCACCCCTATGGTGCCGCTGGTTCAGACATCTCAATCACAGATCTCTCTAGAGAAGAACCTTACCCACATTCCACCAGAGTTGGAGGAAACTCCTTCTAACCATCCCAAAGATAATCCAAAGACCACTCTGTCTCCCCATCTCTAGACAATGAATGATGACTTGTGGACCTTAAAGTTTGACGGGTCCCGGTCTAAGCAAGGTAGTGGAGCCAGAGTGGAATTGATCAACCCACGGGGAAAATCCTTCCTTGCATCTTACAGGCTAAAGTTCAACTACAAAAAAAATGTTATGGAGTATGAGGCCTTCACCCTTGGACTCCTATTTTCACTAATAAAGGGAATCACTCACCTCCGGGCGCTGGTTGATTCAGAGTTGATCGTAAAGCAAGTCCAGAGCCAATACACTTTCCATGATAAAAGGTTGGCCACATATCGCAACCAAGAATGCAGCCTCATTAAGGATTTTGATGCCTTTGGCATTGAACTCATCCCTTGGAAAAGAAACTACATTCTAGATGCCCTTGCTATTTTTGCCAGCACACTCGAGCCTATGGCTGGCTCCCGACTCTAGAAATGTTCTGTTGAGATGATCCCCACCCCGTCCATTCCAGAAAATGTCACCTATTTTTTGGTCTTTGAGGATGATAATCATATCCTAGCTTTCATGGCTAATGTTGGCATTTTCAAAGACCAGACAGTGGAAGAAAGAGATCATGATGATACTAGACAAGGTGAAGAAGACAATGAGATCATGGACCTACCAATGAAAACCATTCCTAAGGGGATGGTCACACTTAAATGAATCTTTGAATTAGAACCTCAAGGTCAGGAAAAGACATCATCCTCCTTTGTGGGAGGAAAATTTGAGAAATTCAACATCGGCCAGCCTGGTGAAGAGAAAATGATAGATATTGGCACCTCCTACTCCCTTAAGGAGAAGGGGAAGATTCTTGCAGTTCTCCGAGAATACATTGATGTAATTGCATGGGGGTATGATGATTTGAAGACCTATAATACATATATCATGACTCATACTATCCCACTTAAACCTGACACTAAGCCCTTCCAGAAAAATAAAAGACCGGTCAACCCATTGATTGAGCCTCTAATTCATCAAGAGGTTCAGAAACTGCTATCAGTTTGGATCATCTTTCCAATCTAGCATACTACGTGGGTTTCCAACCTCGTCCCTATGAGGAAGAAAAGTGGTGAGATCTGCCTTTGCGTGGATTTTCATAATTTGAATAGGGCCTCCAAGAAAGATAATCACCCTCTCCCCTCATTGTATGAGGTATTGCATATCATGAATGACTCACAAATGATGTATTTCCTAGATAGGTACTCTGGGTATAACCAAGTCATGGTTAAGTACGAAGATAGAGATAAAATGATGTTTACCACCAAGTGGGTAACATTTGCATACCAGAGAATGCCCTTTGGCTTTATCAACGCAGGGGCCACATTTTAGAAAGCTATGGACATCACATTCAAGGGCCTAGTGAACTGGTGCATAATCATCTACATGGATGATTTGACCGTCTTTTCCTAGGACAGGCATGATCATTCTGCCTACCTTACCCAGATTTGTGAGAGATGTAGCCGGTATGGAATATCCCTCAACCCTAAGAAATGTATATTCAGGGTCACTAAAGGGAAGCTTCTTGGGCATATTGTCTCCAAGAAGGGTATATCCATTGACCCTAAGAGAGTTGAAGCGCTGCTAAACTTACAGATTCTGAGCAGCAAGAAGGAAATGAGATCTTTCTTTGGGAAGATCAATTTTGTTCGACGGTTCATAACTGGATTTGCTGAGATTGTAAAGCCACTCAATGAAATGATGAAGAAAGATACAAATATTGAGTGGAGTTCGGAAGCAAAGTGGGCATTCACCCAGATTAAACAAATGATCATGGAGGCACCAGTCCTTGCTAGTCTGGACTATTCCCTTCCATTCCACATATATTCCTTTGCTTTGCCGCATTCTGCCATGGCAGTTTTGACCTAGAAGGTCGAAGGGGAAGAACAACTAATAGCTTTCATGAGCTCCCCCTTTAGGAAAATCACAGTCTGGTATTCGCCTTTGGAAAAGAAGGCCTTTTCTCTTGTCCACGCCATGAAGAAATTACGACAGTATATTCTCCAGATCAAAGTACACACCATCATCCCCGACTAGGCTGTTAAGTCTCTATTGATGCAGAGAAAATTGGGTGAGAGGTGGGGGAAATGGATGGCCATCCTCTAGGAATATGACCTAGAAATGCAACCCATGAAGATAGTCTGAGGCCAGGGACTATGTAGAGTGATGGCAAAAGAAACTCCCCACATCGAATGCTAGACATACACAGTGGAGTCTATTACTCAAGACCCATGGTATACCAACCTGGTATACTTATTACTGAACAAAAAATGTCTGGAGAGGCTACCCCCAAACAAACATCACACCTTGTGGCTGAAAAGTGCGCACTTCATGATAAAAAATTGGAACACTTTTTTGCAGGAATTATGAAGGGGTATATCTCCGGTGCATAGACAGGGACCATACTACAAAAATAATCGATGAATTTCATGGGTAGTTTGGAACTGGACATGGATCAGTTGATGCCACCACTCATCAAATCCTCTAGGCTGGATACTATAGGCCCTGTATCTTCAAAGATGTCTACACTCACGTTAGGAGATGCCATACTTTCTAGACCATGACACATCATGAGTGGAACTCGGCCATGCCTCTATAGCCAGTCTTTGAAGCTAGACCCTTTGCCTAATGGGCATTTGAATTTATTGGGGAGATCAACCCAACTCATCTACCAACCATCGGTACATTCTGACTACTACCGATTATTGCACCCGGTGGTCTGAAGCAATCCCTTGTAAAAACAACACTGTAGACATAGTCATAAAATTCTTGGAAGAAAACATCATCACAAGATTTGGAATGCCATTTTCTATAGTTTGTGACAATGGTTTGACATTTAATTCAGAAGAATTACTTGAATGGACCTATGACAGAAAGATCACTCTGAATTTTTCTAGCAACTATTACCCCCAGGGAAATGGTATTGCTTAATCGACCAACAAAAATTTACTTGAAGTGATCAAACATCTGTTAGAATAGAACCCCCGAGACTGGCACCAAAAGCTTAGATTCACTCTTTAGGTGGATTGTATTCAAATAAAGGCAGCCCTGGGAACATCCCCATTCCATTTGTTTTATGGCTTGAATCTAGTATTCCCCATTAACTTACAGATCTGAGTTTTACAATTCATGCAGGAATTCAGCAACCGAGACAATATCATGGAGCTTCAGCTCCTAAATCTGGTGTGGATGGAAGAACAAAGAGACACAGCCCTTAAACATTTCCTGCATCACCAAGCAGTAGTAAAATGATGGTTTGACAGAAGAGCCCATTATAAGGCCTTTCAGATTTTTGACTTGGTCCTCTTGTGGGACAAAGCCTGAGAAAAGAAGGGAAAGCACACTAAATTTCAATGGCTCTGGCTTGGACCATATTTGATATTTGAGATCTATGGGGCAAACACTTATTGCCTCAACACCATGACCGAAGAAGCTGTCCCATTTCCTGTCAATGGAGAGTTCCTCAAGCACTATTTTGAGTAAGTTGTGCGATAAGTTTGTCCAGAGTTATATTCTATGTAAAGTTGTCACTTGTAAATATATTTTCCGTTGCTCCATTTGGGGTACCTTGTCCTTGTAAATAGACTTTCGGCTATCCTCTGGGACCGCTTTCTTTTCTGTTTGATTTCATTTTCTTTTGTTTAGTTTTGTTTTCCCCGGGTTCCTAGCCACTAGTACATTAGGCCTATATTTTAGACCAAACTTTTCGATGGCAGGCCAATTTGGCTTGTGAAACTCTTTTTTTTGGTTTATGCTCCTGAAAATGTCAAAATATCAACATCTATTAAGTTTAAGAAGAAATGTCAAAATATCGACAAACACGGGATTATATAGAAAAAAAAGAAAAGTGTTAAACACAATTTTCATTTGCTGCGATTTTGTGTGCCGATTGAAGTGCTTTTGGTGGGAGGAGGCGGGTTCGTGTGTTGCGATTTCGTCATCTTGAGTATTTTCTCTAAACTCAATCCTTGCATTGGGATCTATTGTGTCCTTCACAACCTGCAATACATTATTAATATGAAAGTTAAAATTCAGAAAAATTGTTTTTATTTACTGATCATAACATGTTTTAGCATCCCCTCTGACTAGTCTTAGGGATACAAAAACCCTTGGACAAACATAATATTCCAGAAATGCATACTTCAAAATGCTATGCAAATTTGTTCCCTGCGCAAAGCCTACATTGCATAGTAAGATGATTAAATGACAAATCCCAAAAATAGTGAGTAAAACCTATACCATATTTGCAATCGTCGAAACTAAAACCAAATTCCACAACTTTTGCCAACATCTTGTTGCCCATTCCAAAATGGCAGCTTCGGAGTAGGGTACAAACATCTATGAAAGGATAATAGATTTTATAATTGCAACTATGGAAGCACAGAAAAGGCACGTGAACTATTTGACATAATGCCTCAAAGAGATGTTTATACTTGGAGCGGGGTACATTACGGTGCACTGCTATTAAATTGGATGGATGCCAGTGGAACATGATTGGCATTTTGAATGTTTACGAGAATTCTAAAAATTGTATTAGTTGAAAACATATACCTGGCCATGCTTGATAGTTGCGGACATGTTCTTGTGGCTCATTTTGGTGGAAAGAAAGACCAGGGTCTTGTAAAGAGGATACATTTCATTTCGTACAAGCTTGCAAGGAAGATTATATCGTTGTCTTTTAGATTATTAATTTGAAATTCTCATGTGAGGTTTTTCTTTATAATTCTATCCCAATGGAGTTTATTTCTTGCCTATGGTAATTTTGAAATTAGTGAACATATCCCTTTGAATTTAGTCTCTGAAATGACTTGCAAGATGGGTCAAGTGCAAGTCGAGTATTGGTTATATACCTCTTTTTTCCAACACTTTTTTTGAGATTAGATTCCCTTTGGTCAATGAGTGGAGAGACAGTTTGTTCTTAAATAGTGAAAAAATGACTTTAGAGGTTGAAAGAGTGGAGTGAAGATGTGCAATGAAATTGCTGATTTTCAAATTCATTAATTGAAGTTGGAATCAATTTTGACTTGGGCCAAAAACAACTGTCATCATTTTACATGTTTTATTTTATGATGGATTCTGAATTGGGCAAAATTACTTCAGTATTTTACAATTCATCTTTTCCCTATTTTAATTAATGAGAAATATATATCTTTTGCAACTTATATTACATGCTTATAATCTTGTTGAAGCTTTGTCTTACTTTTTAAGGCATTGTTAGTTTCATTTGGAAATGATTTTTCTAAGCCTGACTCTCTATTGCTAGGTCTTATTCTTTTTATGATTTTAATTCTTTAAGTGTATATATTACCAAATGTTATTTATTTGTTCAATCAAAATCTTATTGTTGGGTGATACTTAATGTTTTTCTCTTTCACTTATCTGATTTAAGCCTTATAACCTGCCACTGCAGATTGCTATTTTGCATTGAAAGTTTGGAATGTTATATCCTTGATGATATCATTGATCTCCATAAATAATTGTTCTTGGCTGTGGCTATCATAACTTCTTGTGATGCATTCTATCCCTTTGCTTGATAAATTAACACAATACAAAAACTCACTACTACTTAAAAGAGTTCAAAACCTTCACCCTCATTAGCATTGATCTTCACCATGTTATTTGATAAATTAATATTAGTGCTTTCAATGCATTGAAATCACTCCTTTGGTCTTATTTTGTGTATTAGTGATTTGCATATTCATAATAGCATTGTTATTAGGTATTGCATTTC